>LWMJ02000191.1:19557-117829 GCA_001693035.2 Taenia asiatica | reverse complement strand
ATCCGGCAAGTTGAACCGGAACAAAAAGGGGGTTCGATGTCTGCATGTGATCATTTTGGATGCCTCATTAGCAACCTCCACAGACTCATCGATGGTATTGTCCGTGAGGGTGTAGCGTCTCTGGTGAGCGCAGACTCATGTAAGTGGTGGAGGGTGTGGCGTATCCACCAACGTGGTGAAATGCTCGTCAACATAGATGAGGCGTTCCATTGGGCCATGTTGCAACTCGCCACTTCCAGCAGTGAAGGGAGCAGCTAAGGCCAAATGGAGGGACGCGACAACGCTTCAGCGCATCCGTCGGCAGTGATTTAAGCAAATCCATGTCCTTTTATCCCCTTCTGCTCTTTTCCACGATAACTACGATGTACATTTTAACCCTCAGTAGTGAAGTAAAATTTTATTCCAGCCAGTGTTCCATCTTCTGTGTTTAATTAACTTTCATTATGGTGTTTCCTAAGTCACAAAGCGTGTTTCGAGAGTCCTTTTTACAAACACATCTCAATGGTTAGAAGAAGCCGCATTTCTGCGCAGAGGCACCAAATTGGCAGCATAAGCCATTGTCAGCGGTCCCTCTTGACGACGCAAAGCACTACAGTAGTGGAGGATCACCATTTGCATTACAAACGTACATTTTCCTGAGGATAAATTCAATCCTACGAATACCCAACTCAGAATTGTTGCATGCGCAACAGTGCACAACGGCAGCTAACAAATGCAACTGAGCGAAAACCGGCAACTTCCTGTATTTCTTTGTTGGAAATATTAAATTCCATAGGAGAGGTCATACTGTGTTTCTATCGAGGAACAGGAATTACTGAGGACTGTTTTGTGCTATAGCTATGCCCATGACATTTCTGTTCAAGGCGAGAATAGCATGTAGATATAATTTTAGTGTTTAGGTGTAAGCCAATTGATGCACTGTGTATTAGGGGATGGGAGAAAGCCGCTGCAATAAGGAGTCCTATGGATATTACAAATACTGAATAGGATTGTTTAAGAGTTGACAATCCTCTTCTTGCTGTTCGAGCATGCCACTTCGTTTGCCAATATCTGGATGCTGACTGTTGAGACATAGGTCAAACCAAGTTGCGTAGGGAGGAAGTAGAATAATGAGGATGGAGTGATGAGTAGTCGTACCGTTTCGCGACTGCGTTCATCAACTTCTGTGATTCCTTAGCCTATCTGCTCCACCAAGCGGTGTATTTCCTCTTGCGGAGGAAGTGGTCTGTGTCTGAATGATTGCCATATGGGTTTGCGCCTGTCGGTATCTATCTTATGCCTCTTGGTGCTGCCTAAGCTGTCGCTCGTGTAAATTAGCATGAGATTATCTTCCACTTCAAATGTATTAGTGCAACACCTACCACGATTGAATTGAAATACCAAAGCAGCCTAAGGCATGCGATTTAGTGACCCAGTGTAAGGAATGTGTCACTAATGCATCACAGAAGGCGTAGGAGGCTATAGTCATGGGCAGGTGTGTATACTATTAAGACAATTGCCAAACTAACACAGATTGTGCGGCGTAAGTCCTCACATGGTGTTAGAAAACAGGCAAAGTTGAACTAGCTTTCTTGTCATTAGCCCAGTTTGCTTGAAACCGTCAATGGTTTCAAATAAGCCGACCCTCTGCAGACGATACAAGAGGGTAGTAATTTGCACCAATGCTAGAAGCTGCAGTTCCGGTAACACCGCCCTTTCCACTACAAGCCTCAGACTCCTAATGAATAGTCTTTAAGGTGGGACAGAGGAGGTTGAGTGGTACCCTGACTGTTTAGACAATCTGCACACATTTCGGACGGGGACAAGCGAGATGTCACTGTCGACTTATCACTCATTTTCTGACTACAATTTATTTATTGTGCCCAATCAAGGCGATTCTAGGATCGACACGACTACTGCGATCAGCACCTGCTCTGACTTGCCAACAACTGAATTAAGGTGGATGAAATGTGAATAAATGAAAACTCCTGTATGCAGTACCTTCATTTGCATTCCATCCCCTACTGGATTGCCTGGTTTCATTAAACTATCTACACAAAGCCATGTGCTGCATTTTTACATATTTCCCTCTCCTTCACGGTATGTGGACTACTTGACTGGTTTGATGGAGTCGAGACTTCTTCCAGGTCCAAATTCCAGTCATCCTCTTTCCCAAATTTAAAGAAAGCCTATAGGCAGTCTTGGAAGAGTACAGTTTTAGCACTTTTACTCGTCCATCGCTCTGCAAATTTGTGTGTGCGTGCGTGTGTTTTTGACATCCAAAGAGCTGGCATGGTCTGGCAGGTGTCGGCCTGTGGAATTAGGGGCTCAATTACCATCCACAGAATGGGCACTCCATGCTAACAAATCCTCCTTCCCCAATTGAGAAAATCTGAAGTGATGGTTTTGATTACGTGTATCTTTATAATGTTAGAGTCGGCCAAGTTCGTGAAGCAGTCTACCATGACGAGACTCCCTTGGTGGACATGTGGTGAGGAACTTACAATAGCAATGACTGCTCTTTCCACTGGGACCCCTTTAGGCGCAAGCGAAAGGAATTTCTAGAAGATAAAAGGAGCGCAATAGAACGTACAAAGATCTGCTTTGCGCCAATTCAAGCGTTGCTCACCTTTGAACCAAGCAACCGTAAACGGAAGTGCCTCTGCTGCAAAGAAGTCAGAACGAAATCAGCATAATAGCAACTGCATGTGTTTCATGTCTATTAAGACAAAAATGAAGTTGCAGTGTGGAGCAACTTGTTCACAATCTCTACAATCGTGACACTTCCCAGACCATCTGATGGCGAAGAGACGCATAGAGAAAACGACCATCAAGCATTCTTCCAATTAGAATGAATGAAGGTGAGTGGCCTAACAGGGCAACCTCGGTAACAAATAACCTTGGCAGCAAAATATCACTGCGTAGTACGGAAAAGGGAATGCGCATTGCAACACAAACGCTGTCCTCTTCTTATGGCAGGCTTCTCTGTGAATGCAGATGTGGCAGAACTAGAAGGAGCACATGAGGCTTAATCGATGGCGCTAAATGTTGTCGATGAGTAGATTCCTTGACAGGGAGTGCTTAAAAGGGCGCAGCATATCAAAGCTTCACGTGAATGTGCAACAAATTTTTTTCTCAATGACCTACGTTCGTTCAGAGGTCAGCGTTTTCCCACAAACCACAGCAGGAATAATTTCGATGCAGGTCTGTTAGTTACTGAATTTTCTTCCTAATTAATGCATTCACTTAAAATAGCTTCGGTAGTTTGTGGTTCAGCAGCAAAATTTGTATCACTCACAGGTTACGCACGTTTGGGGCAACAGTACCTCCACCCCAGCTACTTACTGCGACCAGTGGAGTGTTCGGTGCTGTTATGATTACCACTGCGGACCACAAGTCCTAAAGCTCACCAAACCTAAGTTGATGTTCCCCCACTTGATCAGCACTTGGAGACCGTAAAGTTAGTCAACAAAAAGCAAAATCGGTGCTGTCCAAGCCAGGATCTACAGTAGTTCGGCACCAACGTGGAGTCAAAGCGTGAATGCATCACTGTATTGCCGCGAACTAGCTCAAAACAGTAGAATGTTAGACGTAAGGCGAACTCTTACAACGAAACATCCAAAACACTGAAATTTGTTCAGAGCATCTCTGTGGGCCAAATATGGCCTAAATTGCCTTTCAGATGCGCCCAAGAACATAAAAGAAGGAAGAACAACAAAAGACATCACTTGCAGTGATCGTTAGACTGCATGGAATGTGTCGTCGAAGCGCCAACACAGAGCTCTCCACGGGCACACAGAAGAAGGCGTTTTGTTTGATCCATGAACCAGCTTCTTCTTTGATGTGGTTAGTGATGCCGCATATCATTATGGCGATTGCACTTGGCTTTGTGGTTATGGGATGGGCGGTAGTGAAAATCGGAACAGGAAAATACGTCTCGGTGTCTGCTACTGCATGCCAGCTGTTGCTACGCTTATGATTAGACGGTTCGGAGGAAGAGAGACGAAGTCAGGAGCATCTGAACATCAAATCAAGCATTCGTTGGGGCTGGCTGCCTAACTCACATTATTTTCTCAAACAGTCTTGCGCGCAACAAACTTAAGTCTTCTGCCACATTAGGAAAAGCGTTTCAAACGACTACATTTTATTCCCACTCAGAGGAAGACAATGGTGATGTCTTCATCGCAAGTCTATTTCAACGAGCATTAGGCTATAGATAACAAGCTATAAAAATAGGTAAACATAGTTACGCACTTGTAAATATCAGATGTTTTCATAAACATGTCAACTGCAGGATTTTCAGTTATGCCTTTTGTCCACATCTTTGTCCACTAAACTATTAAATTGCTTCCGTCAAGTAATGAATAGCAATGCCACTTGACTGTTACCTCGGCATCCTTTCTGTCCATGTTCTCCTCCCATCGACTACTTAGAAGACAGACAGGATTGCTGTGTTTGGGCAAGCACTTTATTCCGTGAAGTTGTGTTCAAAGTCTTGATGGCTTCATTAGCTCTCATCTGGCTGTTTTACAGACCATTTGTCGCCATGAGGGAATTCATATCAAGCAGTCCAATTTCTTACGAAGGGGCATCACAGCGTAATTTTCGTATGAAATGTGATTGACAGACATATTTACCCTGGACGGACCAAGAGACGAGACGTGTGAGTGAACTACTTGTTTGTCTGTTACTGGCAATGATTTAATGCGTTTGGTTGGGAAGTGTGGTGAGGAGTGTCCCAGAAAAGCTAGGTAACAACCAGGTTTTAAAATGTTGCACCCGGCAAATTGCTGCTCTTCTGCCAATTCATGGGAGCGGGAATGAGCAATTATTATTAGTAAATTTTATCCTATATAAAATAAGGCTGTTCGAATGCTGAAAATGACTGGTTGACATCAAGTGGAGCCTTCAAGCGCCTGCCAACGCCCTGCCTTCCTCATTGCTCTACAAGTGACTGGTGTCCCGGCATCCTACATGCTTTCGAGGTCACGCTCCTCGCTACTAAGTCGTTCTAAATGCTGATGGCAGATGGCAATGATCGCGCAGTGTGAGGTGAGTAAATGGAGGTGGAGATGATGAGTGATTGGATGGATAAATTCAGGATTTGGTTAATCGAATCTGTTAAAGCGCATTTGATGCGTGGAGAGAGGCAAGAGAATTGGACCCTCTCACATGTTAGTTCCCTCCATTCTTCCTCGTAAACGTGGTGACGCATACAGCTGGAAGTGGGTGCATGGATATCCCGAAAAAAGGCCTGGGTGGGAGCCAATTCCTTTTCTCAAGTGTATCGGTCTCTTGTCTACTGATGCTCTTGTGAGTGGTACTGACATTGGTCAAGAGGTGCAGGTGTTCCACTTCCTGAACACATCCCGAGACAATATAGTCAGCGCGTCTCATTGTCACTCGTCCTCCTTGGCCTTAACTTTGCCCTACGGGTCAGGGCGAAATGATTCGCTGCCTACGAATTCTAAGGAATACCACTAGTAGTCCAATGTAGGGCTCTTTGTTGCTGGTCAACTACCCAATAAGTGTACTGACTTAACATTGCTCTGGTGATCTGCAATTCAACTACTAAACTCGCACCGGCCATATTTTGTTAACGTCTACGGTCATCGGTGCTTCCAATTGAGTTCGTTGATGAGACCAATGGAGAGTTCAGTCCGATTTTGATTACGACTGCTGACAACAAGGCGTAAAGCCTACCAAAGGCAAGTTATAGCCTCTTGTTGGAACGGCACATTTAGAGAGTGCAGATATAATCACAACAAAGCACAATCGCTGTTGCCCTACCAGAGAGTCTGGATCAGTTTGCGTCCAACGTGTAATCAGCGTGCAAACTGACCATTGTAAAGGGGTGAATGAGCTCGAAAGCACAAGTCACTTAAGCTCACTTGCATCTGCCTCTTCAAAACAAAGGTGTGCCCTTGCATTCGAACATTAAAAAGGACTAAGAAGTTTGAGTTGATGTGGTGTTTTATGCAAAATCAAACCAAAATCTTATCCATTAGGTCCTCAAGGGCACTGGTGGGGAAGGGTAAACAAATGCTTACCCTTCTCACAAAATTCATTTTAGTAGTAAAAAGTTTCCTGAGAGGTGCTTGCTATTGCCTGAAACAAAACAATAAGCCACACATTAACACGTCACCTATTGCTGCAGAGCATAGGCCAGGGTTGAGAAGTTGAGAGGAGAAGAGAAAGTTGAGGAAAACAATATCTTAAATTACAAATGCTTGAGCGAATCTCAATAGATGCTCAATTAAACCAAATGTAATTTAAAGCGTGCGCGTGCATTATAATGCGCTATTAATTTGGAAAACGAAATGCATTAATTGCTGCCAAAAGCCTTTCTTGCAGTGCTATATGCCTACTAAATTTTGTGTTTTTATGGAATTAGAATGCACGCAAAGACTAGTTTTCGCTTGTCATCATTGTTATTTAGCCTAGCATAGCGTACTAGGTTTCCTCATTGCTTCTCAAGGTCATCGCACCTGCTCGTAGATAACTGGCTTACTGGCTCACTATCTCGGGTTGTAGTGGATTTCTTTGTCACAATTTCACTTCCTGTGCTATCAAATATGGCAATCGTGTGCTTGAAGAAGGGCAGGTATTCTCGCTTGGCACGGATGATGGTGGGATTGAATTGTCTTGCGCGTTTGTGGAAGTCCCTGTGAGCAGACTCAGAGTTGATGAATGAGTACACAATTCAAAAGTGATACTCAGAGTTGATGAATGAGTACACAATTCAAAATTGACAGATGTTTAAGGTAGAAGGTGATCTGGGATACAATCTTTCTAGTCTTTTAGCAGGTGTGATTTGTGTTTCGCACTACCGTCTTGTGCTCTAAGTTCTCTGTTTTTGTTTTTTATAGTAATGCTGTTTACCGATATGTTTACACCTGCACGAAGTGGTTAAGCCCAAGCAACTTGTGTGCAGTCCTCTAGGTGGTTCTGAACTAACTGAGGACTAACATAGGTTGCAACGAGGATTGGTGACTACATCTTATCGCTGGTCTTCGCCCACTTGATGTATCTCGCCTTTCGGAGGAACCCGCTAGTCTCTACGCTTCGTGTGCAGACGGCCTGTGTTCATTGTTGCGATTCGGCCATCCATGTGGCAGAAACCGTGCAAACAATTGCTGTTAGGAGGGCTAAATGCTTGTTTGGATCCCAAGTTCGCTCAGGAGTTGGTCTAGTTGGACCATGGAGACACTGCATCATCTGTGTAAGTGTTATTTCTTAATTTTTTTGAATTTTGACCCTTTGATTGATGAAACTTGTGCTGGCAAGAAACGGTTTTTATGTTCTTTATCATTTTTGGCGGTCACGTTGCGCATGTGTGGTGTGCGTTGCTGAGCGATCTGCTACGAGTTGGGTTGCATTAAATCATGTGTCGCGAAATGGTCGTGCAGTTCTTAAAAAGGAAAGTTGGTGCAGAGGTATTGTATTTCTTGATTGTTGTGCTCGCTGATTATGCCTTTTATTTGGTAAAAGCTGGGCCAAATTCTGCAGTATTTATGTATTTATTTTGCCTAAAGATTTGGCCATGCATAGTTTTGCTTGCCTAATTGAGGATCTTTGCAAGGAGTTATTTCGTTCCCTCTCATGCTGATCGTCTTCGGCATTTAACACGGAATCTGTTCAGTTCTTGTGCAAGTGGGAGGGGGTCTAGGGGCTCCAATGCGATGCTTAATTGCGGTGGCATATTATTAACTTAGGTCAGAATTGTGTATTCAGGTTCATTTGGGAGCATGATAGGCTGTTTGCGATCTCAAATGAGCTTGGTCAACTGTTGGCATGGGCCCAGATCGCTTGATTTCCCCACCCTCATCAGCGACGAGACGACCTGAAGGGGTTGACTAGGGCAATGTTTGGCACACCCTCCTTTCATTACTACCACCGCTAGTGTCGGTGATCTCTAACTGTGATGTATTACTTCGACCAGAGTCTTGCGTTTTGGCTGGTTGACTGGTTTTCTCTTTAGACTAGAAATGGAGCTGCCTGATCTCTGTGCATTTTATTAATTTATTCTTCCTTCTCGCTGAACAAGTAAACGTATTACTTTCTTGGCAGTTTGGCCCTTGGCTATGTGGTGCTGTGAATGGACAGACTCATTTAAATTTGACTGTGTCTGAACAGGAGTTTTGCAAACTCACCTTCTTTTCTGCGTGGATTTCTCACCTCTTCTTGGGCAACTCTTGGCTGACATTGCAGTTAGGATAGAGACTGAGTTATTAAAAATGCACGAATTCCAATGGCTTGTTCCGGAAAAAGACGCACTTCCCACCTCATAATTTAATGTGAGGTATTGGTTTTGCGGTTTAGTCTGGGTCGTTGCCACAACTGTGGATAAGGTGTTCGATCCAGGACGTTGTGCGCTAAAAACCAGTGAAATGGTTTGGTTGTGCCCACACTTCGTCAGGTGAAGTGGGAAAGCGGACGACATTGACATCCTTGTCAGTAGTTGATAACTTCTTTGGGGCAGTTAATTCCACATGGGACCGAATGTGCCTTTGAAGGACGTTAGAGAGGAGTGGTCTTAACGATGACGTGACGGCTGTATCCAGTTCAACTGCTAGGAATTGATCCACACTCCTTCGTTAGGGACCGTCAAATGCTATTACTATGTGTTGCAAGAACAGTTTACGAATGGGCGTGATCACGTGCCTGATCATTATCCAGTTTTCTGTTTCCTCATTTCCGCATTCTACAGAATTTACCCATGATGTACAAGAGTACTCTAGCATTTGTGTCTAAGTCCCACTTTGTCCAGCCTGCCCACAAAGCCCCACTTCGACATTCGCATCACTCGTGTCTTTCACGCTGCAGTGATTGACTGAGCGCTGTCACGCACGCGAATTTTAAATCACCGTCTCCACGTCGCCGATCGACGCGTCATCCAGATTGCAATTTTAGCATTTCAGTAGGGTTGTGGTGATGTTGACTGAGAGGGGAGTGTTTTGTGCGATTTTTTTGCTCGCCTACGTGGGCGTGGCATTGTTGAATTGCAGCAGTGCAGTTGGCCTAGAAGTGTGGTGCGTGCTGTGGACACTGGTTCGGTTGCTGGAGGCCACTGTCAGCTGTGAGTGTGCCAGTGATTTGCCCTCTCCCTTTCACTCACCTTGCACTTGGTAATGTTGATGTTGCCTTGTAGATGCGTCAGGTACGGCTGCCTTACCGAGGGACCACCGAAAAGTCTCAGTGGGGCTGCAGGTGTCAGCGCGGGCATGTAATGTGGCATTGGTAGTAAAGCTGCCTTCCACTTTAGTGAACCCAGACCCAACCAGCCTGGCGGTCGCTGGGGTCATGCGCCTCGTTGACACCGACCCAAGTGAGTCCCACTGTCTTCACTGCCACGCTCAACTCACATTGTACGTGTTGCATAGTAGCTCTAGCTCAAGACTTGGTCCATGCTTTTGCGCTGCAGCAGTTGCTACACAATTGGTAGTCTTGCAGTAGCGACTTGTCCCTTGTTTCGAGCTAATAGCATTGGTCTGATTGTTGCTACCGCTTTGGGGCATAGCCTACGTCGGTGTTGGCGCGAGTGCGCTACCCAACGTCCCCGTAAGTTACTCGTGCTGAAGCGCTCTCTCTCCCCTTTTCTTCCATATTGGTGCCACCTTCGCATTGTTCCTCCCTGTCTCCTTTCTACGCTTCTAGAGCGAGAACGCCAGCCCAGGATGAAGAGGAGTCGCGAAGTCAATGGCGATTGTTCTGCTGTCTCCATGGTTAGGAGCCGATCCCCATTGTGTAGTTCCTGTTCCTTTCCCTACCTGATCCTCATTGCCCTTACCCCAAGGCATGATTGTATGAATGGAATAGAGCTTCCACTGCATTAATACCTCGCCTTCACGATTCGTGTGGGCTGGATTAGGAAGAAGGTGATGACACAAGCAGTATACATTTCAGTTGCTCACTTTCCTGTCCTTGTGCTTGCATTGGCTAGACGTCAGAAGGAAACGGTAATGACTGCACAGGTGTGCATGGAGACGGTGAGGTCTACGTAGGTTAGTTTGGTTACACAGGCATGTCGTCTGTCAGGTAAGGGAAAAATGAGGACATAATGCTGCGAATAACACAGCACTGAGCAGCGTCACAAATCCACGATACGGTTCTCGACTGGTGCCCTAAAACCGACTTGATTAATTGTCGTCAGAAGTGAATAATTGGAATCTACTGCTTTAAAAGGGTCAAAGAATGAGTCCACGAATTTCTTCGAATTCCTGAACCATTCTTGCCGTATCCTTTCTACCGTCTTGTCTAGATCGTGCGTTTGGCTGTGAGTTAACGAGGAGTATAATGTAAAGATATACCTGCCAATTAAGTGATCGCAGCTGCAATCGGATGTTAAACAAGCAAAGTGTTGCAGTAGAAGTGGTGAGAGAGTAGAGTAAGTAGGCGATTGGACCGATGGCTGTGCTGGGTGAGGAATGAGGATGTAGCAGTCTACTATGAGCATATAAGTAGTGCAGGGTTGGTACAAGCCTCCACTCGTATGCATCGTCTACACAGGGTGGATTCATTTAAAGAGGATTGTTACCAGTTATGATGAAATTTGGCTAATAACAGGAAATTGAGGGCATGCTCATCTTTTTATGACTAGAGCCTCCTGCGCCCACCACGATGCATTAATTACGCCTTCTTCACGCCAAGTCAATTCATCGCATTCCTTAGGATGTTTTAATGCCTAAATTTCATCTTGTTGCGTTTACCACGTCAGAAATTCTGGTGGATTTTTCAATAGAAATTTTGAAAAGATGATAACTGCATGCTAGATTGCACGAACGTTTACACCCTTTCAAATGCAGCGCTGCCAGAACCGCCACACGTCCATCCAAGCACTCGAGGAATTTAGCTGACCTATGGGCTTTGCTGATTGGCTGGTGAAAGGAATGATTAGTACTGGCAGGCGACCTCTTGCCACCTAAGCACAGTTTCATTTGGGTAAGCTACTTTCAGATTTTGGATGGTAATGTAAGACTGATATTCGTATTCTTTGCAAATGTTGCATATATTTGCCATTAAAATTACTCCAGTTCTCAGCAGAAATGGCAGTGTGAATTGCATAAAGTGTGTGGATTGACATCGCTTGCTAAGCGAAGAGAAATAGATTGAATCAACTTGCCTAAGGATGAAATGTAATGATTATAATATAGTGAGAGTTGACGTGGAACATTTCATGCATTTGTCAATTGTAAGCATCCATTCGTTTGATTTCAGGCAAGGTTTCGCTTACCACTACGTCCGTCAAGTCGACATGGAACATTCGTGAGGAAAAAGACGAGAGCGATTTAGCATAAAAGGCCTTAGCAACATACCCTCCCGTTTCAAGCTCTGCCTCACTAGGTATCCGTCTCTTGTCCTAAAAGTCTCACATTCACGTTGTTTGCTGCTTTGTCTGTGATAGGCAATTCCATGTAATAAAAAGTGATAAGAGACGTCGTTCCAAGGTGCGCAGGAATCAGGCTGATCCATTTAAATTACACTTTGAGAGGCACCCCGGCCAGAACGACACTTCTATAGGACGGGAAGGATGCATGGCACAGCAGATCAGGCAACGAAAGCGAAGTGTCCTAAATATTTGTGTGAAAAACTTTTCTAACTTACCTGATTTCCTTAATTCCAGATGGAGTGTTCTCGTCTTTCCCACCAAAAATATTCCATGCTGGAGGGATGAAGGGATGTTTAGTTCTGATGCTGCCAGTGACTTGAATAGAATTTCTTGTTGTGTATCAGTGTTTCCTGGTTTGTTGTGCTTCCTCTCCCAACCTTGGTCCAGGAGGTCATGAATTCGCACATACACGCTACTGACACCCAAGTATCAAAAATGACACACAGGTGCTTGGTCGTCGGATTGCTACGTTTGAGGGAGCAGAGTAGACTGTGCCCTCCGCGTATAACTGCGATGCATCTGCGATCCACAGTTAGCAATTCAACAATGCCATTTATGCGTTGATCGCAAAGGGGCAGTCTTTCCTTGTGCGGTAAAAAGAATCGGACGGCCAACTGGTCAGAACAGTAACGGCATCCAATGGCCTGCAGTGTGATGAATTGCACTGAATTGGTACCAGTCTAACTTCAACAAATTTTGTGGCCACGGTGGATTGTGACGTGGCAAATTATGCCAATTTATGATTGCATAATGTCCTTAGTTTGGTGAGGCATTTTCCACGCTCGCGATCCTACAACAACTCGAATTCCATCAAATAGAAACAGTTTTCATCCCATCATCATTTGACTAGGCTCAGATGTTACCAACCTTGAGTAAAGGCATGCACCGTCATTGCCACTACTTTGTGCTGCCGAGAGGCTTCTCCAAGGACGAAAGCGTGTCGCATCACTGGAATACATACTTACATATTTTGCAATTGGGAGGGATTCATGCTGCCGACGTGGCACTCACAGCAGCATTACTGGCCGAAGTTCTGCGATCCACAGTTAGCAATTCAACAATGCCATTTAGGCGTTGATCGCAAAGGGGCAGTCTTTCCTTGTGCGGTAAAAAGAATCGGACGGCCAACTGGTCAGAACAGTAACGGCATCCAATGGCCTGCAGTGTGATGAATTGCACTGAATTGGTACCAGTCTAACTTCAACAAATTTTGTGGCCATTGTGGATTTTGACGTGGCAAATTATGCCAATTTATGATTGCTTAATGTCCTTAGTTTGGTGAGGCATTTTCCACGCTCGCGATCCTACAACAACTCGAATTCCATCAAATAGAAACAGTTTTCATCCCATCATCATTTGACTAGGCTCAGATGTTACCAACCTTGAGTAAAGGCATGCACCGTCATTGCCACTACTTTGTGCTGCCGAGAGGCTTCTCCAAGGACGAAAGCGTGTCGCATCACTGGAATACATACTTACATATTTTGCAATTGGGAGGGATTCATGCTGCCGACGTGGCACTCACAGCAGCATTACTGGCCGAAGTAAACCGGTAATTCTGTCAAAAGACCGTGACTTGAACAATCAACTGCCATATCATAAGGCAAACTTCCTTCACAGTGGAATCGGTGGTGAAGGAAAACACACACAAGCCAACCGCGTAAGTCACACCAATCTCGGCAACTGGGGGGATGTTTGACTGCAATGCCAATGATCCCTCCTGGCGTTCCAAATGCACCTGGGTTGTCATACGAGTTGGCGTCTGACTTCAAAGACGGGCAATTCCGCCGTTCAGCAGGCGTATCCATAGCGCGACCTTGAAAGAACGGCCTTTAGGGCAGACAACTGAAAAGTAGTACAGGTTATGATGCTATAGTCCCCCATGGTTGGGGTTTCGAGTTTGCGCACACATTCTATATCTGTGTGCGGATATGGTGAGACAGCTCTGTAGCAATGTTTTCCTAGATAGTGCATGACTTGTGTAGCTTCCGTTATAAGTAGATTTCGCGTAGGACAGAGGACTGAGGTAGTTGGCAGAGGAAGCCATCTTTTGTAGCCACATCGTAGCCTTTACACCTCTATCTCACCACTCAATTTTGTCACGCAGCACTAAACACCGAGATGGATGTCTCCAGAAGCTGGACCAGCCTTCCACCACCACTAATACTGGGCTGCTTGGTTTTAGGGTAATCAAACAGAGGCAACACTCGAACAGAATCTGGATGCTAGGCATGCAACAAAGGACCAGACTACTGCCACGGCTCACGGTTAGCTAACTCGGTGAAGGCATAATGACCAGTACACTGATGCATCTCCATCAAAACTCTGAGTTGAGTGCACAACCAGCCTACCACAGCAATGAGACAATGATGCAATCCACGTTCCGATGCTAGTGGGCATCAATTTGATTGCATTTTGTGACACACTCATTGAGGAGCGAGAAGGATTTTCCCTTTCTACGCAAGCACAATTCCCGAGCAGTCGTGTTCTAGCAACTTGCACCAATCCAACTATCCTGCATACAATGCACAAGTTCCACTGAATTTGCAGGCCAAAATATTGTGTTCCTTTGTAGTAGACAATGCATGTCAACCTATAACTTGCTTGATTGTTACAGTATTTGATAGCCGAAGGAGCTAAGGTCATATCCGAGGCTATTAAAAGAAGCAATGCTTGTTTTGCTGCAGGGTACCGATGGTTTTGCCGTATTCAGCATAAGTTATGTAAAGCAGCACCTTAAATTTTGTTCTCACAAGCTTTAGCAGAAGCGAGAACCTGCTTCTAGTAGTTCACGTTTTCATTTCAGGCACATGATTCCCATTCGCTCCATTTATTCAAAGAATTTCTCACAAGCTTCGGCAGAAGCGATAACCTGCTTTAGCAGTTCACGTTCTTATTTCAGGCACATGATTCCCATTCGCCCCATTTATTCAAAGAATTGAATGACAAAACTAGGTTTCAATCACTCAAAGCTTGCTATTCGTCCCACGCCTTTGATGGCAACATTTAGTTTGACTGCTACGTTTCGATTCGTATTGTGACTGCAATCAACTTCCTGCCTGTGGATATTCTCCTGAAACTGTGTGGAAGTGTACGGCAACCTACCCAGTACGCAAGTCCGAAGTTATCCAACGACTACTCCGGTAAATCAGTTTGTTAACTCCTCCAATGTAGCGGATGACCCAAGCACGCTCATCAGATGGTTTGGACTACGTCTGCTTCCACCACTTGAACTCATTCTGCGCGGTATGCTGACGCAGTTCATAGGCAAGGATGTTCTTCTGCTAAGCGTCATCATTTGTTGGGCATTGCCTCCTTTAAAAAGGAGAATGAATAGCATGCCACTACTTAGTAATCTGGATTTTGAGTTGAGCAGAACATAATAACATATGCTATAATTCTGTGTTTGTTCGTATTGCTGGTTTCAGTCACTTGGGTGGCCCCCAAACCCTCTGGTTCCAGAATATATATTCTGCCCTAGTGCTATGTCTTCTCTCACCTTAAGGGAAGTCTTGGGATGCTACATTAGTGGCAGGGGAATAAACGACGTCTCATTAAATAACTGTGTCGATACTCTGTTGAATTGCAGAACGCATGTATTGTCATAGTATAGAGACAGTCATGCCTCCGTAATCGTTTTCTCGAGGAGCTTCTGAACTATGCTAGTAGACATGTATCGCCCACAATGTAGGTAGTGAAAACGTTTTCGCGGAAAAATAACATGGTTCTAGTTGCTTGGGTGTGGTTTTCAGGCTTCGCTAAGTGCACGTATAGCCGGAAATCTCATAAGTAGAGAATGCACAAGTGAAATTCTCAATTTGGAAGTTAGAATTCATCCCTTAACTACGCATTACTTATTATTACTAATAAAAGTGCAGTGAACCTGGCAGTTCTAGTTGACAAAATTAAGTGAAATTAGTGTTGGCATGGAGTAAGTCTTTTGTCTCTGCACGCTGACGCCCTCGTCATTCTCAATGCAAGATTAGAACGTAAAAATACCACCTCTGGGCTGCCAGAGTTATGCAAAAAACCGAATTCTTATGTTGGAAAGTAGAGGCTCATTCCCGCTCCCATGAATTGGCAGAAGAGCAGCAATTTGCCGAGTGCACCATTTTAAAACCTGGTTGCTGCCTAGCTTTCCTAGGACACTCCTCACCACACTTCCCAACCAAACGCAGTAAATCATTGCCACTGCCAGACAAACAAGTAGTCCACTCACACGCCTCGTCTCTTGGTCCGTCCAGGGTAAATATGTCTGTCAATCACATTTCTTACGAAAATTACGCTGTGATGCCCCTTCGTAAGAAATTGGACTGCTTGATATGAATTCCCTCATGGCGACAAATGGTCTGTAAAACAGCCAGATGAGAGCTAATGAAGCCATCAAGGCTTGGAACACAACTTCACGCAATAAAGTGCTTGTCCAAACACAGCAATCCTGTCTGTCTTCTGGGTGGTCGATGGGAGGAGGACATGGGCAGAGAGGATGCCACAGCAACGGTTAAGTGGCATTGCTATTCATTGCAACACGTGTTTGACGGAATCAGCTTGTTCATTTAGTGGAAAGCAAACCAGGCCATATTAGGCCCGTAGAGATGCTCAGAACAATTTTCAGTGTTTTGGATGTTTCGTTGTAAGAGTTTGCCTTACGTCTAATATTCTGCTGTTTTGAGCTAGTTCGCGGCAATACAGTGATGCATTCACGCTTTGACTCCACGTTGGTGCCGAACTACTGTAGATCCTGGCTTGGACAGCACCGATTTTGCTTTTTGTTGACTAATTTTACGGTCTCTAAGTGCTGATCAAGTGAGGGAACATCAACTTAGGTTTGGTGAGCTTTAGGACTTGTGGTCCGCAGTGGTAATCATAATAGCACCGAACACCCCATTGGTCGCAGTAAGTGGCTCGGGTGGAGGTACTGTTGCCCCAAACGTGCGTAACCTGTGAGTGATACTAATTTTGCTGCTGAACCACAAATTAACAAAGCTATTTTAAGTAAATGCATTAATTAGGAAGAAAATTCAGTAACTAACAGACCTGCATCGAAATTATTCCTGCTGTGGTTTGTGGGAAAACGCTGACCTCTGAACGAACGTAGGTCATTGAGAAGAAAATTTGTTGCACATTCACGTGAAGCTTTGATATGCTGCGCCCTTTTAAGCACTCCCTGTCAAGGAATCTACTCATCGACAACATTTAGCGCCATCGATTAAGCCTCATGTGCTCCTTCTAGTTCTGCCACATCTGCATTCACAGAGAAGCCTGCCATAAGAAGAGGACAGCGTTTGTGCTGCAATGCGCATTCCCTTTTCCGTACTACGCAGTGATATTTTGCTGCCAAGGTTATTTGTTACCGCGGTTGCCCTGTTAGGCCACTCACCTTCATTCATTCCAACTCGATGAATGCTTTATGGTCGTTTTCTCTATGCGTCTCTTCGCTAGTAGATAGTCTGGGGAGTGTCACGATTGTGGAGATTGTGAACAAGTTGCTCTACCCTGCAACTTCTTTTTCTCTTTTAATAGACATGAAACACATGCAGTTGCTATTGTGCTAAATTCTTTCTAACTACTTTGCAACAACGAGGCCCTTACAGTTGCATTCGAACAGCCTCATTTTAAATAGGATAAAATTTACTAATATTTGCGCCGTTATAATACAAAATGTGTCAAAGAACATTGCATCGAAACCCTTGAGAGTCAACATGTTGGCACAGTGTGAGCCATCCTAACATGAAATAAAAACAGTTAGACTTTTCTTACATGATGCATGATATGAGTCGTTAGTGGAGCACAGAAGGATGCTCACGAGATGGCCACCTTCGAGTCAGCTCTGTGCTTCCTGACAAAATGTGCTGAGGATTGAGCGTAGGAGGCACAGATGTGCAGAGTTTATGTTGAGTGATACAGACTATGCAAGAGTGGGTACATCGAATTAGGTAAGAAGTGACAAAACAAAGAGGCAACAAATTTAAAGCTATTGCTAATTACAGCATTAACTCTCTCCCCACGGAAAGCTTACTCAAGTGCTCACTGTTATGATGGTAGGACAGCTCAATGGTTGCCCTACTGATGAGAGGCGAACAACTGTAAACGTTAGCATTTATGCCTACGACAGTAGGTTAGCGGATGCATTCAAATGCCAAAAACGAGGTTGCAGATGGTTGTATTCTGAGGCAAACAGCAGCATTCGAGTCGTGTACAAGCCTTAGTGCAAATATACGCATCTGAGAATCTAAATTCCCACTACTGGATAAAGCAAAATGACCACAGAGTCCTCAACTCTCACTCTTTCCCACATAGATCAGCTAAATTACTGCATGCATAGTTGACGAGCAAGGAACATTTAACGTGGTGTGAGGCTAGACCATGTATTTTTACAAACGGCCTGGCGGTTACGCTACTATCTTTCCATCGGTATGCCTGTGTTGACGGGTTATTGTGTAGAAATGTCTGCTTTGCAAGCGGGGAATACAACTTGGGTGGATTTCATCCCGAAAGCACAACACACTCACTGCCTCTACTGGATCGCAGAACGGTAAACGAGCAGCCACGTACTCTCTTTGCATTTGTGCGTCATCTTTCCGGATGAACTAATTCCATTGCTGCTAAGTCAATTAATGCCACAGCAGAGGTGCTTCCGAATGGCCCAGTTTTGGTTATATCAGTAAAATGGTCTTAAAAATCGGAGCAGGTTTGATGTTGGGTTTTATTGCCACTCGGGTAGAAAGATGATAATACGATCTAATGCATCAGCCTACTATACTTGCTAGACTCGATCTAAAAGGCATTGCTCTTGTGTTTGGAACAGCGTATGATTTGCTCCTGATTGCTTCCTCGGGATCCACTTTCACCCCATGCACAAAGACTTGAGGAGGCTGATGAGGTCCCCAGTTATTCAGACTCACGTTCAGTGCCATGGGCTTTCGTTTACGTATCGAGTGCACTGCTGACATGAAGGATGTTTGATTTTCTCCACTGCGTCCAGGTCGTTTCAAATGTGCATTTGCATGGGGAAAATTTGCGTGTGGGATTCGCCATCAAACATTGCTCCTGCTCATGCATTCTCGCAGCCACTTGCACACTTAGCTAAAACACTGCGACTGTTCCCATTGCCATCTAATCTCGGTGAAATCGACAAAATGTACAGCCCTTGGTAGAATCACCTTTTCTTAAAAAAGCAGCGCAATATCACCCATTCAGTCAACCAGTAATCGCTTACCAGTGGTTTTAACGGATGGTGTTTGTGAAGCGTATAAAGTTGTCCAGGTAAGCATTTTCACACCTCACCAAGAAAATGCTTGCAAACAGTGGTGTTTAGGTATATTTTGCTATGCCAGGGTGGTATAAACACGTTTATTGTATGGTCTTATTTGAACGATTTGTGCTAGAACCACTAGCGCTAGATTTGCGGAGAAACTGGTACCCGTAATTTTGACCAGAGCCATCCAGTTTTCAGCCTAAACTAAAAGAATAGACCTGACACTTTGACGAACTCTGAAAGGGAAGCTCAAATCAATGCCATTCAATGGCAATACTAGCAGCGTTCCTCTGAGTGCNAAATTTTGCGGCCAAAGTGGATTCTGAAGTGGTAAATTATGCCACCCTATGATAGTACAATGTCCTTAGTTTGGTGGGGCAGTTTTCCACGAGCGCGATCCTATAACAAGTGGAAATCCATCAAATTGAAACCTTTTTGACAAGCTGGTGCGATCTCTGCAGTATGCAACACGAAGTGTGCAAAACACGATTTGTGCATTTGACACGGTTCGCTGGAAAGACTAATTTCATTTTGCCCCTCTGCCTTACACACGTATTACAATAGGTGCCTTTTCATCCTGGAAGAATTTCAATCTACATGCGGACTACACAAGCAGTGCATGCTCAAGAGCATGGAGCACTCGGTTTCACCACAAGGAGGCAGAGAGTGAACTGAACCCAATGTTCTTTCTCATTGTGTTGCGGTGGATGTGTACGATGGCAGGACCACTTCTCGCATATTGCAAGGCTTTTCCCAAGAAGTGTGACCGAGGTAACTGCTCAATTGAATGAAGCCGATAGATAGTCATTCCAGCTCAACCACCTCCGAACACAAACCCCCTTCCGAAAGAAAAGCGCTACAGTCATCTGAAAACAATCAAGCATTTGTAATTTACGCTGTTTTTTTCTCAACTTCCCACTCCTCTGTCAACTACTCAATCCTGGCTTTTACTCTGCAGCACTGTGCGCCTTATTGTTTTGTTCCAGGCAATAGCAAGCACCTCTCAGGCAACTTTTTACCGCTAAAATTTGTGTGTGAGATACGCCATCAAACATTGCTCATGCACTCTCGCAGCCACTTGCGCTCTTAGCAAAAACACTGCGACAGTCACAATGCCATCTAATCTCGGTAAAATCAGCAAAATGTAATGCTTTTTGCAAAATCACCTTTTTGTAAAAAAGCAGCGCACTATCACCCATTCAGTCAATCAGTAATCACTTACCAAATAACGCAGTGTCACTTGCCTTGTCAACATCGGTGATCGCATTTTGCGTACGGTAAAACACCGAGTTTGTGCAAGCGCAAAAGTCAAATGTGATCAGTCGACGGCAAGCTGCATGAAGGTGGAAGTCACTGAATAACAAGGAAAACGGGGGATCAATGTGGGTGGAGGGCGAGGATTACTGGGTACTCAGCCCATTTCATCCCTTGCAGCTATTATTTCCGTTTCATTTATTTTCCCCATTTTAGGGCTGTCAAGGTCCATTGTGGCAGTACTTATTCAAACGTCTTGTTTGTTTACATACTCACTGCCTCTGTGGGATAGCAGTCACATATTTTCTTGTATTGTTGCGTCATCTTTCTAGCTGGACCAATTGCATTGCTGCCAAGTCAACCAATGCTACAGCAAGATTGTTTCCAAATGGCCCGGTTTTAATCATACTCATGCATGCGTCAGCCTATTATACTTGTTGGACTCGATCTAAAGGGCATTGCACTTGCGTTCGGAACAATGCATTATTTGCTCCTGATTGCTTCCTCGGGGTCTACTTTCACTCCATGCAGAGAGATTTGAGGAGACTGATGAGGTCCCCAATTATTCGGACTCATGTTCAGTGCCATGGGCTTTCAGTTAGGTATCGGGTGTACTGCTGGCAAGAAAGGCACTTAATTCTCCCCGCTACGTCTAAGTCAGTTCAAATGCACATTTTTGTGAGAAATTTGTGTGTGAGATGCGCCATCAAACATAGCTCCTGCTCATGCATTCTCACAGCTACTCGCCCACTAATCAAAAGCACTGCGACAGTCACACTACCATCTATTCTCGGTAAAATCGTCAAAGTGTACAGCCCTTGGTAAAATCACCTTTTCGTAAAAAAGCAGCACACTATCACCAAGTCAGTCAATCAGCAATCATTTGCCAATGGTTTCAATGGTTGGTGTTTGTGAAGCGTATAAAGTTGTCCAGGTAAGCATTTTCACACCTCACCAAGAAAGTGTTTGCAAACGGTGGTGTTTAGTTTTGTGTTGAAATGGCGGTATGGATATTTTGCCACGACATGGTGGAAAAACTGATTTATGTGCAATCTTGTTTGCGCGATTCGTGCTAAAACCGTTAGCGCTGAATATGAGATGGAACTGGCAGGGAAGGAGTGGGTTGTACCTGCAGTTTTGGCGAGAGCATCTCAGTTTCCACCCGAAATACGAAAAAAAGAGACATGGCATTTTGACGACCTCTAAAAGGAAGCTCAAATAAATGACACTTTGTGGCATCATTAGCAGCAGTTGCTCTGAGTGCTAAAAGGGTAAGCTTTACGACTTTGTTGAAGACCTTAGAATTGGCGCCAATCCCTTACCCATGCTATGCTATCGCAAAACACCGTTACCTGTTAGGCTATTTACCCATCTCCAATTACCAAGTGGTGGTTAGTTCCCCAAATTTAAGCCTTGAATTGGAAGAAAATGATGTCTAATTAAATATGCCGATGCCCTGTTTGATTGCTTACGTGATCTCTTTTTCGAGGACCTTCTCAACTATGCTAGCGGACATAGATCACGCACAATGTAGGTTGTGAAAACATTTTTACGGAAAAACAACATTTTTCTAACAAATTTGCCCTCAAGTTTACTTTTGTTAGGTGGGAATATGCTGGTGGTGAGTCGCTTGGGTAAGATTTTGAGGCTTCGCTGGTTATTGCTTTGCTTTTCTGGGACACTCCTCACTAAAATACTCAACCAAACGCAGAAAATCATTGCCACTGCCAGACACACAAGTAGTCCACTCACACGCCTTGTCTCTTGGTCCGTTCAGAGTAAATGTGCCTGTCAATCACATTTCTTACGAAAATTACGCTGTGATGCCCCTTTGTAAGAAATTCAACCGTTTGATATGAACTCCTTCATGGCGCCAAATGGTCCGCTAATGAAGCCATCAAGACCTTGAACACAACTTCACGGAATAAAGTGCTTGTCCAAACACAGCATTTCCGTCCGTCTTTTGGGTAGCTGATGGAAGGAGGACATGGGCAGAAAGGATGCCATAGCAACAGTTAAGTGGTGTTGCTACTCATTACTACACGTGCTTGAAGGAAGCAACTTATTAGTTTAATGAACAAAGATGTAGACTAAAGGCATAACTGGAAATCTTGCAGTTGATATGTTTATGAAAACACTCGGTATTTGCGAGTTCGCAACTGCGTTTATTTATTTTTTTAATGACTTATGATCCATAGCCCAATGCATGTTGAAATGGACTTGCGATTAAGACGCCGCCTTTGTCTTACGCTGAGTGGGAAGTAATGCAGTCGTATGAAAAGATTCATTTTGGTGTCAGACTTTGGCGCCAATAACGTTGAGTTGAAAGCTGCGCTATGCTTACTTGGTTACTTCCCACAGCGTGTCTTACTGTCACTCTTAGTAGGTTAAACAGTTGTAAATATATTGTCAGTAAAAGAACACACTTTCCTTATTTTACCGCTGAATGCACCTTTGGTGGATGCGCTTGCCACAGAAATACTCTAGGCAGCATTGCTGGCGGGTGCGAAACCCATAGATTAGGGATAAAGTGAATCTCCTCATAAAAGTCGTTTGGCTTCATAAAGTGGAGGTCATCAAAGAACACGAATTGTATATTTGGGAAGTGTGGTGGTGGCAGGTCGTTAAATTGGGAGCAGACGGTGTCATGCTAGACAGCTTGACAAGCGCGTGTGACGCAATGACTGCGAATGAATAAAGGTGATAGTGATGGGGATAAAGCACTGTGGCAACACAGGGTGACAAGCTACAAATGTGACATTTCAGTACTGCTTTCCGCTCTCTTTACTTGTTGTAGTTTGGACGTGCCCTCGTGTATTTTAAACCTTTCAAACTAGTGGGAACTAATTTTGGGGACGGCAGCTGGCACTCTACTGGATATGTGTGATTGGCCTGAAGAGGGTAGTGACGAAGGAGATATGTGTGATTGGCCTGAAGAGGGTAGTGACGAAGGAGAAAGAATGCGGTTGGGCGAGTACCCTTGAGTCATTTTGTGCCTTGATCATCCGGATATTAATGATTAGAGTTGTAAGTATCTGGACCCCTTTGGGAGACATCCTTAGATTAAAGTAGATGTTTGCTATGGCAAGCACTACATGGCAAAGCCTAGACTCCTCACTGAACTTTGACTGCACTCAGGAAGTGTATGAGGATTTAGATGGTTCCTGCATTCTTCCCTTCCAACTTGAACGGTGGAACAAGGACTGCCAATCATTTAAACGGTGGATGTAACGAGTCGTCAGAAGAGAGGAAAATTCAGCGTCCGGTTAACTGCCAGTGGTCGAAATGGATCAATGGCTATATGAATGCTTAGATGTGAGGGTACAGGACATTATTGGCTGATTTTTCCCGCATTGAACTAAACCACGACACATTCCGATACGCTTTCAGGTCAGTGCTTCTAACATTCGGAAATTTCACTCCTTTGATGTGAAGACTGAATTGCTAGCGTTCACTCCATCAGGGTATAGACCCACCGAAGCAGAATATCTAAACATCAGGGCTACCTGTGATCTCAAGAACTTGAGGTGTTAAATGCCCAGACCATCGCGTATAAAGCCTAATAACAGGATGGAATAGGAAGGAGAATTTTTAATTGAATGCATATTTACCCCTGCGGAACAACAACTTACTAATAAACTTGGTTAGATCTTCCTATTTCTAAATACTGCTCTCAAGACCCTGAATTTGGCACTTCCATAAACCACTCATCAACATTTGTGTTTCAAAGTGGAATTGATAGCCTCTCAGGTTTAAATGTATCCTACTGGACGTTATTTATAGAAGAAGCGCATAGTCTTTCACTAGGAGTCAATGGCTAATATGCGGAACTAGCTCATTGCAAAACAGCACATAGGTATTCCTTAAACAATGCTTACGTGATTCATGTATGTGGATATCGTTCTGAGCTAAAAGAGGAGAATGATGGACATGGAAACAGGGACTGGGAGAGAAATGTCGCACGGGGCGTAAACGTAATAAAATCCCAGTCGCTAAGTCTTCTATTTTTGACTTGTTACGCTTTCACACTGCTGGTCTGATTTCTGACACAGGTAAAATGATGTTAAAAAGAGGTCCTTTAAGAAAGAATAGGAAGGTGGCTTTAGACAAGCGGCTAGCTGATCAAAGCACGTCTTTAAAACAGCATCCTTAACGTTTGCCCAGAAAGAGGAATGCCTTTGAAGTTGAAGTGGGCCTTGTAGAAGGATATTAAAGTGCAAGGAGAGCATTGATTACTCACTCCTCGTTCATTGCTGTAAAGTGAGTGCTGGAGAGTGTACACCGTGAATACATTCTTAGTGGAAGCTCACTAAGTCGTGCATCGACTTCAACCGCCTTGGCACCATCACAGCTGTGGCATGCGATTGTGATTCGAACTGACTCGTTAACGAAATTCTTCGATCTTGTGCAAAAGAATCTCCTCAAATGCCTGCACATCCTCAGATAAGTAGCTTTACTTCATAGTTCAGTAAAAGAGAGTTTTAGTAGCATTTAGCTTTCATGATCCTAAGGGGTTGCCTAGAAAGCCCATTCACATACTGCGTTGGTAGGTGCAACTTACCTGCTATGATGGACGCCCCACATTATGCAGTGCAAAGCGGTCCACCAGCTTTCCCTTCCTTCGCTTTTGCTAACGGAAGATAATCCCGACATTTGAATGCATAAATCACGCGTTGTCAGACTTTCGCATTTGTTTGTCGACCTTGTCAAACTGCGTGGTAGAAATCTTAATTTGCTCTTCATCGTCTGTTTTGCTTTGTCATCAAAATTTGCAAAGAAATGTGAAATATATTGCAGCTGTTGAAAGTTTACAAAAGGCAAAATAAAGATTTGCATGTAGATGAAAATAAGAGAGTGAACATGAACGTCTGCACTGACATCGCACAACAAGTAATAGTAAATTAACTGACAGTTTAAAAGCAGCAAAGTGAAGGTCGAATAGAATATTAATCGCTAGTACTTTTTATAGCTGGAAAGGGTGGCTTATTTGCTGGTAAATGTGTGTAGAGCGTTTGGCTAGAATAAACACTGCACGTTGTGCGGAGAGTAGGAGTTAACCCAAAATGGGCGCTCATTTGTGCGTTCCATTCATCCGAACTCTATTATCAGCGAACACATCACGTTAGGTTTTTCAGTGGTCGAAATGGATCAATGGCTATATGAATGCTTAGATGTGAGGGTACAGGACATTATTGGCTGATTTTTCCCGCATTGAACTAAACCACGACACATTCCGATACGCTTTCAGGTCAGTGCTTCTAACATTCGGAAATTTCACTCCTTTGATGTGAAGACTGAATTGCTAGCGTTCACTCCATCAGGGTATAGACCCACCGAAGCAGAATATCTAAACATCAGGGCTACCTGTGATCTCAAGAACTTGAGGTGTTAAATGCCCAGACCATCGCGTATAAAGCCTAATAACAGGATGGAATAGGAAGGAGAATTTTTAATTGAATGCATATTTACCCCTGCGGAACAACAACTTACTAATAAACTTGGTTAGATCTTCCTATTTCTAAATACTGCTCTCAAGACCCTGAATTTGGCACTTCCATAAACCACTCATCAACATTTGTGTTTCAAAGTGGAATTGATAGCCTCTCAGGTTTAAATGTATCCTACTGGACGTTATTTATAGAAGAAGCGCATAGTCTTTCACTAGGAGTCAATGGCTAATATGCGGAACTAGCTCATTGCAAAACAGCACATAGGTATTCCTTAAACAATGCTTACGTGATTCATGTATGTGGATATCGTTCTGAGCTAAAAGAGGAGAATGATGGACATGGAAACAGGGACTGGGAGAGAAATGTCGCACGGGGCGTAAACGTAATAAAATCCCAGTCGCTAAGTCTTCTATTTTTGACTTGTTACGCTTTCACACTGCTGGTCTGATTTCTGACACAGGTAAAATGATGTTAAAAAGAGGTCCTTTAAGAAAGAATAGGAAGGTGGCTTTAGACAAGCGGCTAGCTGATCAAAGCACGTCTTTAAAACAGCATCCTTAACGTTTGCCCAGAAAGAGGAATGCCTTTGAAGTTGAAGTGGGCCTTGTAGAAGGATATTAAAGTGCAAGGAGAGCATTGATTACTCACTCCTCGTTCATTGCTGTAAAGTGAGTGCTGGAGAGTGTACACCGTGAATACATTCTTAGTGGAAGCTCACTAAGTCGTGCATCGACTTCAACCGCCTTGGCACCATCACAGCTGTGGCATGCGATTGTGATTCGAACTGACTCGTTAACGAAATTCTTCGATCTTGTGCAAAAGAATCTCCTCAAATGCCTGCACATCCTCAGATAAGTAGCTTTACTTCATAGTTCAGTAAAAGAGAGTTTTAGTAGCATTTAGCTTTCATGATCCTAAGGGGTTGCCTAGAAAGCCCATTCACATACTGCGTTGGTAGGTGCAACTTACCTGCTATGATGGACGCCCCACATTATGCAGTGCAAAGCGGTCCACCAGCTTTCCCTTCCTTCGCTTTTGCTAACGGAAGATAATCCCGACATTTGAATGCATAAATCACGCGTTGTCAGACTTTCGCATTTGTTTGTCGACCTTGTCAAACTGCGTGGTAGAAATCTTAATTTGCTCTTCATCGTCTGTTTTGCTTTGTCATCAAAATTTGCAAAGAAATGTGAAATATATTGCAGCTGTTGAAAGTTTACAAAAGGCAAAATAAAGATTTGCATGTAGATGAAAATAAGAGAGTGAACATGAACGTCTGCACTGACATCGCACAACAAGTAATAGTAAATTAACTGACAGTTTAAAAGCAGCAAAGTGAAGGTCGAATAGAATATTAATCGCTAGTACTTTTTATAGCTGGAAAGGGTGGCTTATTTGCTGGTAAATGTGTGTAGAGCGTTTGGCTAGAATAAACACTGCACGTTGTGCGGAGAGTAGGAGTTAACCCAAAATGGGCGCTCATTTGTGCGTTCCATTCATCCGAACTCTATTATCAGCGAACACATCACGTTAGGTTTTAAGAATTACCGCTATGTTCAAGGTTATTTATAAAGTCACAAATGCTCAAAGGTGGTGACCATTAGCGGACCAATAACTCGTACCAAGTGATACTCATGCAGATGACGCGTTGTAGTGATGCTCACGGTGTAAGCTATCTTCTCCCGAGGACCTAATTCCCTATTTGTTTCGGTTGGAACGCAAACAAACATCAGTTCATAATGCTTAACTGGTTCACAAATCAGGTAAAACTAGAATTCGGGGGTCTCTTCCTTTAAGACAGTCAACACTTAGTAGAACGTGTTGACCGACATTGGCTTGTTTAGATGGGCAACCTCGAGGGCGAGTGTGACTGGCTAAAAGCCTCGGTACACCAAACAGCACCAGGTCTTCGTAGCCGAATGGGTTGATATTGCGGGACCCCATGGCTGCATTTCGGCCCACAAATCCCTGACGTGTTTCTGGTGAGGGCGAGTTTGGCTAATTTGTTCGGTGTTGTCTTTTGATTGGAGTAAAATAAATTATGCGGATTATAATAATGTACTAACCAAACTGTGCTTCAAAGAAGTTAAAGGGTGAGTCTATAACTATTTGCTGAAGCCTGATGTTTCTGTGGGACATTTTTGCCCTTCCTCCCTCTTCTGCCTCCGATCGCAGACGCTTACTGTGCACCGAAGTGTGCTGGAATAGAAGACCACAGTCCATCTTCATTTCATGATATTAGCCGGTGCTACTATACAGCAAATCTAGCACAACTTTGACCAGACGGGGTACACTTTTCGCACCTCGTTGACGATGGAAAGTGGAGAGTGGAGAGTGGAGAGTGGAGAGTGGGGTCAAGCACACCAGAGCATTTGCTTTATGACAGTGTCGAAGTGCATTTCTTGGCGCCATTGGTGGCAATTTGTATCAGGGCTGACTGTAACAGCTCATACATGTTGGAAAAAGCCTCTCTGTACTCGCAGAGAAACGCCACATTCTCTATTAACCAGATGAGAGGAAACTGAGTCTAGACACATTAAATTGACTATTTTCTACCCTATAAATTTGGTCCCAAGGTGTTCAGACTGATCACACGTGACAGTCGTCATTTGGGTCTGGTCCGAAATCCTGTCCTGAATGAGCAGCAACGGCAATGATCGCAATGGTGACCATGAAGAACGTCCAGACATGATGGAGCGACACCGCAGAATTGGTCATACAAACACAGTTGAATTGTTTGGCATTGGGAGCCCGGCTACTCTCACAGTAGTATCAATATGACCAACAGAGCTGAGCATCAAGGGGAAGAATGTAGCATATGAGTAATGAAAGGAAAACCTTCACATTCGTGTGATAAACCCCCCTCAGCCCAATCAATGCCATTGTTGGGAAAGTAAGAGGCAACATATAATCGGAATGTGTCACCTTTACTTACCCTAAAGTTGATGTTGTAGGCAGGTTTGAGTGGTTCCTGGTTCAGGTTACCCACAGGATTGCATAGCCTTCTAACTCTATCCTTGTTGAAAACAGCATAGCATTGAGTTCGACTTCGCCATTTGTTGCAAAGAATTGTGTACGATGCCTTTGAATACGAAAGATTTTGGGGTATCGGTGGATGTTTTCTCACAAACTTTGACAAGATCTGCGCCTCTAGGGTATACAACTGAAGTCCCTTCACCGTAGGCACAAAAGCGGTCTCCAATGAACCTCGTTGCCAACCTGTGAAGCACTCACCTTAAGTAGAGCTTTGAAAAGCAGACGCGATAATATCTGCGTGCCTTCCATGAACACTCATTCAAAAAAGTGGATTTTTTTGTGTAGTCGGACTTGACGAGAGCGATATTGCAGCTAGTAGAGCAGTCACACTGAGCCCTTCTTAGGTGAGCATTGATAAGAAACGCACGCATATTTACTCAAGAGGTTCAAACGAGCTCTGTGGCAGTGAACGCATCACAAGTTGAGAATCAGTCTCATAAAGTGCATTGGCAATGTCCATGCTGGAGAGGCTTCCACCAACCGTGCAAATAGAAATTTGTGAATACCTCGATGGCGCAGACATCGTCAGCGTGTGTGAGGCAGTGCCCAACATGAAGTCGTTTCTCAACAATCTCACCATCAAGGGCATTCAACGCAAGATACATGGAGTGAGTGGACGCTACGCTTTGTTGTATGCTGTGCCGTACATCTGTAGCGACAGATGATTCAGAGACTGAGTCAGAGAATTCAACAGAATAGCCAACCATGCACTAAGTGTGTGGACCAGAGCCCATCTAAATTTGATAAGTGCTTTCCCCATTTGGCGTTCGAATTTGGCACAGATGCTGCGGAATTTACCAGCTCATTTGGCGACACCCTCAAGCGGTGGACAAATGAGCATGGACAGCGTCTATATGAAAACAGTTTCATTCACTGTGCTCGTACCGATGCCTGTGATTCGGATGAAGAAGAGAGGCAGCAGGACTGTGCGCTTATCGACACTCACACCATCCGCCAATTCCGCTTCGCAATGTGCTCGATGGATTCCGCGTTGC
The DNA here is from genome assembly GCA_001693035.2 of Taenia asiatica. Lineage (NCBI taxonomy): Eukaryota > Metazoa > Platyhelminthes > Cestoda > Cyclophyllidea > Taeniidae > Taenia > Taenia asiatica. Next base: position 88,468 of record LWMJ02000191.1, on the reverse strand, counting down.
AGTGTCACAGTAGGCGCCGCCTGCCGTATGCTTTGAAGCACCTTATGTACAGCATCGCTCGCATAGCCTTCAACGGGATCCGTCGTCCTCCATTGCTACTCATCCTGGATGTTAATTCGGAAGAGACGGTGGGGATGACGACTGCATGCGATCATTTTGAGTGCCTTGTGACCAGTCTTTGCAATCTGAATGTTAGCCCGTGCAACTGGTGGAGAGTGTGGCGTCTCCACCGGCGAGATGGATTGTACGTAAACGCGAGTGAAGCGTTCCATTGGGCCTTGACGCAAGTCCTCATTACCACTGCTGAAGGTAGCAGCCAAATCCAAATCAAGCAGTCCGGCGACAACAATGCCATGCATTCGCGAGTTGGTGGAGAGTGTGGCATCTCCACCGGCGAGATGGATTGTATGTAAACGCGAGTGAAGCGTTCCATTGGGCCTTGACGCAAGTCCTCATTACCACTGCTGAAGGTAGCAGCCAAATCCAAATCAAGCAGTCCGGCGACAACAATGCCATGCATTCGCGAGAAGAGAGGCTTGAGTAAATGGCACGTGTGCGGAATTCTTATTTGTGAATGCCATGAATCCCACATTTCGGGCTTTCGTCCCTACCCTGCCTTATATAACGAACTAAAATCGGAAATGATGCCTAGTGTTGCCGGTAGTCGCAAGATAGCATAGAGCCTAGCAAGAATGGTATCTGGTTACGAAAGATTGATTTAGAGTGTGTGTAACTGGATTCCACAAATGTTGTCGAGGACCTAATTTGCATTGCTTCATTTGTTGCCAAGTGTAAAGCCCTGTGACTCCATGGTAATGACGGTGTTCATTTGAATAACTAGTAAGAGAATGGTTTTAGCTCGGTAAATCGACTTGTTGATCACGAGTGGAGGGTGAGTCAATGACCTCCTTACAATTAAATGCTTCCTTGAAGATGTCCATCGTAGTAGCGAACTTAAGTGAAGCGAATTGACTCTGCGTCTGATGAGCTTACCTTGTTAGCCATGGCTAAAGGTGGGAGAAAGGTATGTGTTTTACATCCTTACGTTCCAAAAGCCAGCAGGGCTAAAGTTTATTTAAATTGCAGGGCATGTCAAAGCTTTCTTTACGATACGCCAGTACTGCTCAAGCACTGTGATTACATGCCGCCTCCCTGAGGCAAGTAAAAAGTGCCACAATGGCAGACTTTGGAAGAAGAGTCATTTTTTACTACAGGCGATTTATTTTCAATTGCTGGTTTATTTTGCTTAGTCATTTATTCATGATGTCCCTAACCAGATTGCTTGGAATATATCGGCGGGTGTTCACCAGCGTCCCCAAATGCAGCAAAGGGGTTATAGGTGGCAGTTCATACCACCACCGTCACACTCTCCATCAATTGCATGAGCAAACATTCAGCTTGTTAAGACTGGTCACACAACACTCAAAATGATTACATGCAGCCTCACTCCTCCCCGTCCCCTCCGAATCAGTACCCAAGATGGCTAGCAATGGTGGGCATCGAGTCACGTCGGAGGCGATGTGCGTGAGGATGATCACGAGGCGCTTCAGCTGTAATTCGTATCCAGCTTAATTTTTCCGTGATCGCAATGAAGTCGTATGCTGTAAGCAGCTTCTCTTGCTCAAAATTAAGCGAGATCCTTGAGGATTGGCCTCAGTGCACAACAGCAGTCCATGGCAGTAGTGGCGCTACGGCGCTTGAATGCAATGCACGAAGTAAACTATGAGGAGTAAAACGGAATGTCACAATGTAACACGCCACAATCGTCCTGTTCACAGGACATGCAATGCACACTTCTACTCTGTCACTCGACATGGGTGTATTTTTAAACCAACCACGAGCGGAGGCACTGTCCCACCTTCCCGTCACTAACCAACGTTGTATTGAGTTCCCCCTTATTGAGCACCTCGATGCTACAAGATAGAGAAATGTACATCCTGAACCGTGAAACAGCGATTGCCGATTAGTCAGACAGTGGATGAATTTAGTATCCAATCATGTGTCAAATAATAAATTAATGAATAAATATACAAATGTATGCATGTTTATGTATTAGGACACCAACATTCGCATTATGATTTCGTGGTGTCCGAGGCGCTTTCCACAATGCAGTGCTTTGGTTAATCACTACTGCCAAATGCCTTGGATGACCACATGAACAAAACCACCACTGTGGCCTCCAATGGGATACTTTACCCTCCGATGCTTCTTGTTTACATTGTTTTTCGAGGAGTTGAAACGCAAGCCAGTAGTCTCATTAAAGTGGTCGATGTGGTGTCGCGAACGTTTTATTCACCTCTTCCCATCATTTAGGACAAAGAGAGGTTAGGAGCAAGTGCAGAATGTGTGAAGGCTGTACAGGCAGAAGATATGCTGAATCAGATCGCACAAAAGCCGTCATTTCCAGATTCGCGAAATGTGTGGCCAAGGTTTAAGCCCTAAAGCAAGAAAATGAAGAAACGAACATAGTGTAATTAAAGAAGAGTGTTTCAAGTAAATAATCTGCCCACCTCATGTTCTTTGGCTAAAATTGACGACTGAGTCAAAAGCGGAGCGAGATTGTGCTGTAGCGACTGGCATGGTTTTCTGCACAAAAGTGATCAAAATGTTCCCTAACACTACTGCCACCTTTTGGGGTTTTTCACACATCAAGCACTACCTAATTGACGATGGGTATAGACGTGCGATGGTGGATGCATTAGGAGCTCATTTGTGCGCTTTATTCAGCGAACACATCACAAGTTGCAATTTAAATTCATTGAATGTTCCTGCAGTGTGTACTATGGAGAAGCTTCCTGAAAATCTGGGAATCGAGATTTGCGAATACCTCGATGCCACTGATATCGTCAATGTACTTGAGGCAATGCTCACTATCAAAGGCATTTTGAGCTGGTGGACCAAGACCTTTCTGCATGCTGTATTCGGCTCTTACCGTTGCTGAGCGATAAATGCTTCCTTGAAGATGTCCATCGTAGTAGCGAACTTAAGTGAAGCGAATTGACTCTGCGTCTGATGAGCTTACCTTGTTAGCCATGGCTAAAGGTGGGAGAAAGGTATGTGTTTTACATCCTTACGTTCCAAAAGCCAGCAGGGCTAAAGTTTATTTAAATTGCAGGGCATGTCAAAGCTTTCTTTACGATACGCCAGTACTGCTCAAGCACTGTGATTACATGCCGCCTCCCTGAGGCAAGTAAAAAGTGCCACAATGGCAGACGTTGGAAGAAGAGTCAATTTTTACTACAGGCGATTTATTTGCAAATGCTGGTTTAGTTTGCATAGTCATTTATTCAGGAAGTCCCTAACCAGATTGCTTGGAATATATCGACGGGTGTTCACCAGCGTCCCCAAATGCAGCGAAGGGGTTATAGGTGGCAGTTCATACCACCACCGTCACACTCTCCATCAATTGCACGAGCAAATATTCAGCTTGTAAAGCCTGGTCACACAGCCCTCAAAATGATTACATGCAGCCGTAGTCCTCCCTCTCCCCTCCGACTTAATATCCAGGATGGCTAGCAATGGTAGGCGTCGAGTTACGTCTGGTCGATGCTTGCGAGGATGATCACGAGGCGCTTGAGCTGTAATTCGTATCCAGCTTAATTTTTCCGTGATCGTAATAAAGTTGTATGCTGTAAGCAGCTTCGTTTGCTCAAAATTAAGCGAGATCCTTGAGGATTGGCCTCAGTGCACAACAGCAGGACATGGCAGTAGTGGCGCTACGGTGCTTGAATGCAATGCACGAAGTAAACTATGAGGAGTAAAACGGGATGTCACAATGTAACACAACACAATCGTCCTCTTCATAGGACATAAAATGCACACTTCTACTCTGTCACTCGACATGGGTGCGTTTTTAAACCACCTGCGAGTGGAAACACTGTCCCACCTTCCACTCACTAACCAACGCTGTATTGAGTTCCCCCTTATTGAGCACCTTGGTGCTACAAGATAGAGAAACGGACATCCTTATCCGTGAAACAGTGATTGTCCCCCAGTCACACAGTGGATGAATTCAGTATCCAATCATGTGTCAAATAATAAATTAATGAATAAATATACAAATGTATGCATGTTTATGTATTAGGACACCAACATTCGCATTATGATTTCGTGGTGTCCGAGGCGCTTTCCACAATGCAGTGCTTTGGTTAATCACTACTGCCAAATGCCTTGGATGACCACATGAACAAAACCACCACTGTGGCCTCCAATGGGATACTTTACCCTCCGATGCTTCTTGTTTACATTGTTTTTCGAGGAGTTGAAACACAAGCCAGTAGTCTCATTAAAGTGGTCGATGTGGTATCACGAACGCTTTATTCACCTCTTCCCATCATTTAGGACAAAGAGAGGTTAGGAGCAAGTGCAGAATGTGTGAAGGCTGTACAGGCAGAAGATATGCCGAATCAGATCGCACAAAAGCCGTCATTTCCAGATTCGCGAAATGTGTGGCCAAGGTTTAAGCCCTAAAGCAAGAAAATGAAGAAACGAACATAGTGTAATTAAAGAAGAGTGCTTCAAGTAAATAATCTGCCCACCTCATGTTCTTTGGCTAAAATTGACGACTGAGTCAAAAGCGGAGCGAGATTGTGCTGTAGCGACTGGCATGGTTTTCTGCACAAAAGTGATCAAAATGTTCCCTAACACTACTGCCACCTTTTGGGGTTTTTCACACATCAAGCACTACCTAATTGACGATGGGTATAGACGTGCGATGGTGGATGCATTAGGAGCTCATTTGTGCGCTTTATTCAGCGAACACATCACAAGTTGCAATTTAAATTCATTGAATGTGCCTGCAGTGTGTACAATGGAGAAGCTTCCTGAAAATCTGGGAATCGAGATTTGCGAATACCTCGATGCCACTGATATCGTCAATGTACTTGAGGCAATGCTCACTATCAAAGGCATTTTGAGCTGGTGGACCAAGACCTTTCTGCATGCTGTATTCGGCTCTTACCGTTGCTGAGCGAGAGGTTGAATTAGTAGCAGAGGCAGAATCAGAGGGGAGGTTCTTTGCAGGTCCACTCAATGGTGCTTCATAAAATAGAGGTCATGAAAGAACAAGTAATGTGCATTTGGGAAGTTCGATGGTGGCAAGTCGTTAAATGGAAAGGAGATGGTGTCATGCCAGAGAGTTTGATGAGCGTGTAGGATCTATTGGCTCTGGATGCATAAAGGTGGCGATGATCGGGATAAAGCACTAGCACATTTACTTTGCTGCCACCAGCAAAGTAGTCGTTTGCCGAATGAGACTTTTGAATGATTTACTTAGATGAACTGATGAACAAAATGCCATACTCAAACAGTCTTTCAGTCATCGTCTAGTGGAAGTACTAAGCAGTTTAATACAGAGCTCGGATTCTGTTTTGATATCAAAATGGATTTGTGGTGATATAAGAGGTGGAAAGATGTAAACGCTGCCCATGGGCCATGCTAAGCAGCTGTCGATTAAGTTACAGAGACCGAAGCGTCTACTCAGTCACAAGTTCAGTAAAACTACTGAATTCCACCATTAGAAGCACTGTCTCTAAGAAGAATCGGCTGATGCACGATTGAAACATGACTCCCGCCTCAAGCTCTTGCTGGCAACAGCAGCCTCAAGGATATGAAATGCGTGGACGTGCACATCTGTGAGATGCTTTTTCAGACGTGCAAAGCATTCCCCTTTAATTGGGTTCGTGCGATAACGGTGGGGAATCCTTTCGACAACTCGCGTCGAGAGTACTTCCTGCTAATGGCCTAGCTCCGACAAACTGTGAGACCACCACGTCACATCGCTGCACCAGACCGTCGCGATACAGGGTGACACGCTACAGATGTGATTTGCCAGAACTGCTTTCTGCTCCCCTCACTCGTCTCAGCTTGTTCGTGTCCTCGTATGTTTTGAACTTTTTAAACTAGTGCAGTCACATTTTGAGGACAGCAGGTGGAATTGCACTGAGCATGTGTGATTGGTCTGACGAAGATAGAGAAGGGAAGAAAAGGATGCAGCTGAGCGAGTGCGCCTGTGTCATTTTATATCTTGATCATCCGAATTTTTATAATCGGAGTTATAAACATCTGGAAAACGCTGGGGCAGGTACTCACAGCAAAGCAAATGTTTGTGGTGACGGGCATGATGTGACAAGGCCTAGACCCTTCATTGAAACTCTACTGCACTCAGGAAATACTTGAGGCCTTAGATGGTTTTGCCGCGCCAAAATATCTAAAGTTCAATTTAGTAGACATAGTATACTGGGTCTGTCTTTATCTCATATACAAAGGTAGTGAGGTTTTCAGCGCTTTAGCACATTTATGGTAAGTCGGTCTATGACAGCATTCTGTGGGGGAAAAACACAATTTATTAGTACAATAGGGAAGTAGGAACAAAATAAAAGGTGTTTTAGGATTGTCGAGCCCTGAGAAATACAATTAGCTTGGTGCCGTTCTATTCACGGAGGCGTTTCCACAGGCCAAAGTGGCATCACTACATCTTGACATCAATCCACTGCAAACAACGTTACGAATTTTTAATGTTATTCAAAAAACTTTGATAAAAGAAGCAGTGCACACTCCGCACTCTTACGTAGATGGAAAACATCCTTGTTGGGCTCTAAAGTGTTGTTCAACTACCAGTAACACTCGGCATCACATTTATTTATTTATTTTGAATTTCATTTTGCATTCATGACACCTGGCGCTAAAGGAGAGAAGAGGGAAGCCGTTGATCGGTGAAGGAGGAACAAAAGCTCAACATGCGGGGTTCATGGAATTCACAAATAAGTCCATCCTCCTGCAAATGTGTGGTGCCGTTGTCGTGGTACTGCCCGCTGTGGAATTGGCTGCGTCCTCCAGCGATGCTAGTGAGGAGTTGTGTCAAGGCCAACGGAATCGCTTCATGCATGTTGACGTACAGGCCATCGCGTCGTTGGAGATGCCACACTCTCCGCCAATTGAGCAGGCCAACATTTTGCCCCTGTTACCAGCCCACATAAGCTGCGTCAAGTGGTAATTGCCAGTTTTGGTCGTTCGAACCTTAGGTGTTCTGCATTAGTGTAACAATCAAATTTGGATAGCCATTTTGAGACTCCACAATACCTGAGGGAGCGTCGTAAGTCCTCAGTGGTAACCCAGAAAGCCCTTTATTTTGCTCGCAATCAATGTTGCCTAACCACCCAAATGACTAGCGTTCATTGTGCAGTTGACAGTTCAGTTTATAGTGCAAACTTTGTCAAATCAACGTCGTCTCATTGACTCCTTCACTGCAATCGTGTGCAATACATCCACTTCGTCTGATGCCCTATTGTCGCATCTAGGTCCTCTTCTGATTCTTCATAAGCTACAGTGGTATGGTAGATTGTGCTACTTACAAGAGGCCAATAGCACCGTTCGAGGCAGTGTGGAAACCGAAGGAAACCTAAGTGCAGCCACAAGAAGTAGCCAAATACCAACCAACATCCTTGCAACCTATGTTATCATACTGTCATAAGGTAGTAGATAGAGCAATCTAAATGCTTTTAATCTGGGCAACAACAAATCTGCGTGCTTAAAAATTATTAATTGCGATGCTGCGAAGAGCAGGAATAAAACTGACAAAGTCCAAATTAAAGATGCATTTATTGCCAGTTTTCTACGTTGAAGGTATTTCCGCTCAGGCATTGGGTTAATGAAACGTGATGTTACGATGAGACGGGACAAGTGTCGTATTCTAGAACATCCAATGCACACATCTGCCCTACCAGTCGATATAGACGCATCTTCTAACAAGTCATAAATGGAAGTGCTGCTTTCACCAACCCCTGCTATACTTCTGTGTAGCTCACGTGGAGCATCTCAATGCTTTACGATAGAGAAATAGCCATCGTGAAGGGTGAAACAGTGACTGCTGATCATTAACAGTAGAGGTAACGAGTCGTCAGAAAAGGGACGATTTAGCTTCCGTGCAATTGTCAGTGGAGTCGACGCGAGCTGTGGCAGGGTCAACAGCAACTGCTGGCTGAGTAGTTCTGCATTCAAGTTCAGGTCACCGTGAGCAATGCGGTGAGCTCGTCCACTGCCTACATTCTGCGTGGGCTCAACTAACAACTCAAACATACCGATTGCCAATTTTGAGGCACTGTTGCATTCTTAATGCCTATTTGAATGTTTGTTTTACAGTCATCAAATCTCACATTTGTTTTGGCAGTCCACCATCGTATCCTGCTAACAGACGAAAACGAATTAAGTTGCTTACTGTTTTTAAGCCTCTTGAATAAAAAAGCACAGGAAAACGTAGCATGGGAATGTGTGGGCGATATGTGATCCAACATAGATTCCACTGGATTAGCAGAGACATAACTAAAGGGAAGGAAAATTTAAAGCCCTTGTTAGTTCTACGCAAGTTAGGTGGGTTCATAGATTGGCAGTCAGAGAGTTGAGTTGGCTAAGAGTCAGCTCCTAGTAACATCCAGACGGTGAACGAGCATTCGCTTTCTCTCACAGTAACTTGAACTCGAATCTCGATCCACCTACTCAGCCACCCACTGTTGGACTCCTTACATCTAGGATTAACTTTACTGGGATGTAATCGGATGCCGAGACCACATTACTTGCAAAACGAGACTAGCGGCTTGAGAGCCTCTGATCGCATTTCATGATGACCACTTCTGTAGGCAGTGGTTTCGAGTGTGGATGCTCTGAAGAGGCTACGGGAGACAAGACCTTTGTTAGTGATAGGAAGTAGGAGCAGTGATGCATGACATGTGAATGGGAAGTTTATACACCTCTGTGACGTAACACATCTCCACTCCCAGGGTGTCAGGGCACCAGATTTTTGTGTGTTCTTGGTAAATGGGTAGGCAGTGTCTCATAACCAACACATTTAAAATTAAGTCTTGTTGACATTTTGCCACTACATGCATCCATCCAACAAATTAATTAGAATTGGTGCCCACCTTTCACGTCGCCGCAATACGCATCACACTCAAATCACCGACGCGATGGACATTGGCAAAGGCAATGTTCCAGCCGTGACCGAATGGAAAACAGCAAATACATGCAAGCCGAATTGCGAAGATGTTTGTTCTGCACAGGCACTCCCCTATCTGCCAGACGACTTAGCGATCCCACAGGAATGATCCTATCCTATGCCACCCGTTTTTGCCTATTACGTAGTGGATAAGTTGGGGACATGCAATAACCCCTGCCATTGCTACACAACCAAGTTGATGGGAAAGTAGCCAGCTAGTTATCCATCTCCTGTGATTCTGGGGCGGAGTTGATTTCGGTGCATAAAGTCTTCTCAAACAGAGTCATGAACGGCTCGTGTTCGTGAATTAGTCTACGCTGATATTAGATGGTGGGAGGATGATGACAGCAAAGAGTGTCATGCCGGTTGATTTATGCCTTTGTTGGTGACGCATTTTGAAATCAGGCAAGCAGAGCGCCATTAACTCTGTATACCGAAGGGTCCTCCGATGAGAATGAAACTTGCTTTATTAAGAGGTGACGTGACGTGGTGTGACGTGCCTATAGGTCTGACCAGTGTCCACGACTGCATCGTTTTCCTGACCTTTGTCATCACTTTGTTTTTGCTTTAACATCGAGGACGACAGTGATGTTAGCATTCCTGAGGTCGGAGAAGGTCAGCAAGGAATGAATGATGCCACTTTGAGTAGACAGAATAAATGAAATAATGTAACCTGCCTTTTTGGCCCACAGCCTCCAAAAGTTAACTGACGTAGCTGTGCGCTCGAACGCCCTAGAACGTAGAATTTAGAAGCACTTTGTCATCGTGTAATTCGCTGGCTCGAAAACTTGTGCAAAGCACCCGTTTAGACGAGATGTACACCATAAGCTGAGCAGCAGTAAACCCTTATCAAACACATTTCTCGAACATCAGGACTCACAGAATATATGCGCTCATTATCGTGATTCGTTCGCCCGATCCGTGCTAGAGGTTAAATGCATCACAGGTTGGGCGTGAGGTTCAGTTACTCCGACTGCCGTGTCCACGATGGAGAGGCTGAACAAGTTTTTGAAAATCGACATTTGCAAACACCTCAATGGCTTAGACATCGCCAATTTGGTGGAGGCGATGCCCAGCATGAAGTGCATTCTCAACTCTCTCACCATCAAAAGCATTTTACGCGACTACGTGAGGCAGCTTGATTGGGTGGACGCAAAACTCTACCGCCTTTTGCACTCTGCGCTTGTACTGACAGAGGCACAGACGGAGTCGGAGACAACGATCCTTTGCCAGGCCATCCGATACTACCACGAGGATCGCCGATCCCGTGCGAGTCGCCTGCAACAAGGTTTGCCTCTTCACAACATAACCGTCCGCCTGCTGTCGATTAGATGCCTCACAGCTGATTCGCGTAGCCTCCAGCCTCTTATAACAACAAATTTTGTTATTCAACAAGATGACATTCAAGTTCATACACATAAATTTAAAGAAGAAATGAATGACCGTCTCAGGTGCCTTCAGACCGCCTTCATCAGCGCATTCGACGTAGTGATGTACACGATGAATTTCACAATGCAGCGCCATGCTGGACGCATTCAATGGCATCTCTTGAAGCGCCTCATGACCATTATCACCGGCATCGCCTCCGAGAGAATGCTTCGACCTCCGATACTACTCATCCGGCAAGTTGAATTGGAACAAACAGAGGGTTCGATGTCTGCACGTGGTCATTTTGGATGCCTCATTGGCAACCTCCACAGACTCATCGATGGTATTTCCCGTGGGGGTGTAGCGTCTCTGGTGAGTGCAGACTCGTGTAAGTGGTGGAGGGTGTGGCGTATCCACCAACGTGGTGAAATGTTCGACAACATAGATGAGGCGTTCCATTGGGCCATGTTGCAAATTGCCACTTCCAGCAGTGAAGAGAGCAGCTAAGGCCAAATGGAGGGGCGCGACAACGCTTCAGCGCATCCGTCGGCAGTGATTTAAGTAAAGCCATGTCCTTTTATCCCTTTCTGCTCTTCTCCACAATAACTACGATGTATGTTTCGAGCCTCAGTAGTGAAGTAAAAATTTTATTCCAGCCAGTGTTCCATCTTCTGTGTTTGATTAACTTTCATTATGGTGTTTCCTAAGTAACAAAGCGTGTTTCGAGAGTGCTTTCTACAAACACATATTAATGGTTAGGAGAAGCTACATTTTTGCGCAGAGGCACCGAATTGGCAGCATAAGCCATTGTTAGCGGTCCCTCTTGACGACGCAAAGCACTACAGTGGCAGAGGATCGTGATTCGCATTACAAACGCACATTTTTCTGTGGATAAATTCAGTCCTACGACTACCCAACTCAGAATTGTTGCAGCACACCTAACAACTGATGATGAATTGATTTATAAAACAATGCTTCTGTTTATTTGACGCGATGCCATCGCATGCGCAACAGTGCACAACGGCAGCTAGCAAATGCAACTAAGCGAAAACCGACAACTTCCTGTTTTTCTTTGTTGGAATTATTAGAGTCCATAGGAGTGGTCATACCGTGTTTCTATCGAGGAACAGGGATTCCTGCGGACTGCAGCTGGCATCCGAGTTAATTTAGCGGTCGCCATTAATAAAGAGGGCAGAGCAAAGGCGAAGCTTGTGCCCAATGGGGTCGTTGGCTTAAAACTACTCCGTTTGCTCATAGGTGAACGAGGTCGTTGAAGATTCGAAACAAACTAAAAGGTGTTTTGTGATTGCCGGATGGCGGGTAGATTATTACCCCTGTGCCTTTATGGGTACAAAGACCAAAGTGGCGGCAATGTTGACGACTGCATGTGGTTTCTTGCCAAGTCTCTTCCTCATGTTGTGGATTCTGTTGCTTGATAACACCAATTTCAATTTGTGGCGAATGACCTTACGCTCTCCAGATGTTGTTCAAATGAGAGGACATCAACTTAATTACGGTGAGCACTACAACTTGTGATCCGTAGTCACAGTCAAACTGCACTCTCCACTGGCCACATCAATGAGCTCCAGTGGAGGCACTGATGCCCGTACGCATGCACAATGCGTGGTCAATCCAAAATTTCTGACTGTTTTGCAGACCCCCGAGGCAAACTTAACGGAGCGCACTGGCAAAGTGGTTGATCAAATAACCAACCAGCCTATGTTGAGAACTCAGCCTTTTCCCGAAAAAAAATCAGAGACAACTAGGTATTCTGACTTGGTAGACAGAAAAGCTGACTTATAAATAAATAAATGCCGTTGAAAAGCTGTAGGTCTCGCACAGTCAGGTGAACATACCAAATCAACATCTTGAATATCATACACATCCATTCGGGCAATCTGTGTTGAGCTCCACTAAGTTTTAGCCTTCGACAAGATCACTTAACTTCTACTGTCCCGTACATCCAGCTGGGAACGCCTGAAGACATCGATGAGTGTGGTGCACTTGGCCTCCTAATGCTGCCCCAAGACACGCATTTTAGCAGATACCAAGCACTGCTGAGTACATCGGCGTCACCAGTTCCTTTCGTGTGCGGCAACCAATGTCTTCACATCCACGTGGCTCGGCTACTCACCTAAGTCCTGTCGAACTATTTCTGAAGGTGCTGTTGGAGAGTCTATGCAACACGTTATGATTGATGGAGTGTTTTGACCATTTTCCTCACATTCCTCTAGCTGTTCTCTACAACGAAACCATTCCCTTCACTAGGATCTCATAAATTGATGTCAGGAAACCCTTGTAGATCACAGACAAGTTCGGAGCAGTGAGCTACTTATTCTTGCACGCCTTTTGTTTCCCTCTTCGAATTGCGGAGGAAGCGATCCACCTGCAGTCGCATTACTGGTGTTAGTACACATTGCCAACCGCCATCGCTCAATTTGAAGGACAGCATCGCTTGAGTTGGTGCAAAGCAGTCTTAAATAACTCAATATTCTTTCCTTCCCGAATTTCTTTTCTGCCCGCATTCGGTTAGCACATGTGGAATGCATGCGATGTTAGCAAAGCTGTTGACAGAACGGCTACGGTAACTTAGCGGCACCTGGGAACCACGGAGCCTCTTCCGATTGTATTGAGCTTGCCAACCACTCACTTGTTTTGCACGGACGTCAGCATAAGCTCTCCCATTCGACGAGACTGTGTACCACAGGAATCTACTACGCGTTGAAGTGAAGGGCATGTCTTCAACCTCATGGTCAACTTTCGGTCTTGCAGCCGTTTCTCCATCTGTTTTGTGCTATAGCTATGCCCATGACATTTCTGTTCAAGGCGAGAATAGCATGTAGATATAATTTTAGTGTTTAGGGGTGAGCCAATTGATGCACTGTGTATTAGGGGATGGGATAAAGCCGCTGCAATAAGCAGTCCTATAGACATTACAAATGCTGAATAGGATTGTTTAAGAGTTGACAATCCTCTTCTTGCTGTTCGAGCATGCCACTTCGCTTGCCAATATCTGGATGCTGACTGTTGAGACATAGGTCAAACGAACTTGCGTAAGGAGGAAGTAGAATAATGAGGATGGAGTGATGAGTAGTCGTACCCTTTCGTGACTGCGTTCATCAACTTCTATGATTCCTCAACTTATCTGTTCCACCAGGTGGAGGAAGTGGTCTGTGTCTGAATGATTGCCATATGGGTTTGCGCCTGTCGGTATCTATCTTATGCCTCTTGGTGCTGCCTTAGCTGTCGCTCGTGTAAATTAGCATGAGATTATCTTCCACTTCAAATGTATTAGTGCAACACCTACCACGATTGAATTGAAATACCAAAGCAGCCTAAGGCATGCGTTTTAGTGACCCAGTGTAAGGAATGTGTCACTAATGCATCACAGAAGGCGTAGGAGGCAATAGTCATGGACAGGTGTGCATACCACCAAGACAATTGCTAAGCTAACGCAGGTTGTGCGACGTGGATCCTCACATGGTGTTAGAAAACAGGCAAAGTTGAACTAGCTTTCTTGTCATTAGCCCAGTTTGCTTGAAACCGTCAAGGGTTTCAAATAAGCCTATTCAGGCAACCGCGATTGTAAGTGCCTCGTTGTTGCAAAGTATATAAAAAGAATTTAGCATAATAGCTAATGCATGTGTTTCATGTCCATTAAGAGAAAAAATGAAGTTGCAGGGTGGCACAACCTTTCCAAAATCTCTTCAATCGTGACACTCTCTAGACCATCTGATGGCGAAGAGACTCACAGAGAGAACGACCATCAAGCATTCATCCAATTGGAGTGAATGAAGGTGAGTGGCCTAACAGGGCAACCGCGGTAACAAATAACCTTGGCAGCAAAATATCACTGCGTAGTACGGAAAAGGGAATGCGCATTGCAACACAAACACAGTCCTCTTCTTATTGTAGGCTTCTTTGTGAATGCAGACGGGGCAGAACTAGAAGGAGCACATGAGGCTTAATCGATGGCGCTGAATGTTGTCGATGAGTAGATTCCTCGACAGGGAGTGCTTAAATGGGCACAGCATATCAAGGCTCGAATATCAAAGTTTAACGCTGCTGTGCAACAAATTCCTCTTCCCAATGACCCACGTTCGTTCAGAGGTTACCCACAAACCACAGCACGAATAATTTCGATGCAGGTCTGTTAGTTACTGGATTTTCTTCCTAATCAATGCATTCACTTAAAATAGCTTTGGTAGTTTGTGGTTCAGCAGCAAAATTTGTATCACTCACAGGTTACGCACGTTTGGGGCAACAGTACCTCCACCCTAGCTACTTACTGCGACCAGTGGAGTGTTCGGTGCTTTTTTGATTACCACTGCGGATCACAAGTCCTAAAGCTCACCAAACCTACGTTGACGTTCCCTCACTTGACCAGCACTTAGAGACCGTAAAGTTAGTCAACAAAAAACAAAATCGGTGCTGTCCAAGCCTGGATCTACATTAGTTCGGCACCAATGTGGAGTCAAAGCGTGAATGCATCACTGTAAGGCCGCGAACTAGCTCAAAACAGTAGAATATTAGACGTAAAGCAAACTCTTACAACGAAACATCCAAAACACTGAAAATTGTTCTGAGCATCTCTACGGGCCTAATATGGCCTGGTTTGCTATCCACTAAATGAACAAGTTGCTTCCGTCAAACACGTGTTGCAATGAATAGCAATGCCACTTAACTGTTGCCGTGGCATCCTCTCTGCCCATGTCCTCCTCCCATCAACTACCCAGAATACAGACAGGATTGCTGTGTTTGGACAAGCACTTTATTCCGTGAAGTTGTGTTCAAAGTCTTGATGGCTTCATTAGCTCTCATCTGACTGTTTTACAGACTATTTGGCGCCATGAGGGAATTCATATCAAGCAGTTCACTTTCTTACAAAGGGGCATCACAGCGTAAGTTTCACAAGAAATTCGATTGACAGGCACATTTACTCTAGACGGACCAAGAGACAAGGCATCTGGGCAAACTACTTGTGTGTTTAGCAGTGGCAATGATTTACTGCGTTTGATTGGGAAGTGTGGTGAGGAGTGTCCTAGGAAAGCTAGGCAATAACCAGGTTCTAAAATGGTGCACTCGGTAAATTGTTGCTCTTCTGCCAATTCATGGCCTCAAATTTCCACCATAAGAATTCGGTTATTTGCATAACTCTGGCAGCCCAGAGATGGTATTTTTACGTTCAAATCTTGCATTGAGAATGACGAGGGCGTCGGCGTGCAGAGATAAAAGCCTTACTCCATGCCATCACTAATTTTACTTAATTTTGGCAACTAGAACTGCCAGGTGCACTGCACTTTTATTAGTAATAATAAGTAATGCGTAGTTAAGGGATGAATTCTAACTTCCAAATTGAGAATTTCACTTGTGCATTCTCTACTTATGAGATTTCCGGCTATACGTGCACTTAGCGAAGCCTGAAAACCACACCCAAGCAACTAGAACCATGTTATTTAGTAATAATAAGTAATGCGTAGTTAAGGGATGAATTCTAACTTCCAAATTGAGAATTTCACTTGTGCATTCTCTACTTATGAGATTTCCGGCTATACGTGCACTTAGCGAAGCCTGAAAACCACACCCAAGCAACTAGAACCATGTTATTTTTCCGCGAAAAACGTTTTCACTACCTACATTGTGAGCAATATAAGTCTACCAGCACAGTTCGGAAGCTCCTCGAGAAAACGATTACGGAGGCATGACTGTCTCTATACTATGACAATACATGCGTTTTGCAATTCAACAGAGTATCGACACAGTTATTTAATGAGACGTCGTTTATTTCCCTGCATACCATAAAGTGGAAGGAGTAACCACCACTTAGCAATTAGAGAGTGAGAAATAGCCAAGCATGCAACAGTGTTTAGCGATGACATTGCATTGGTTTGGGATTGGCGGTAATTCTAATGTTTTCAACAAAGTCGCAGAGGTTACACTCTAAGCACTCAGAGGAACGCTGCTAGTATTGCAGAGATAAAAGCCTTACTCCATGCCATCACTAATTTTACTTAATTTTGGCAACTAGAACTGCCAGGTGCACTGCACTTTTATTAATAGCTATTAGTAATGCGTGGTTGAGGAGTGAAATCCAACTTTGCAAGTAAGAATGACACTCATGCATTCTCTACTTAAAAGGTTTCCGGCTATGTCTGCATTCAACGAAACCTGAAAATCATACCTAAGCAACTCACCATTTGTATATTTCCCTCAACAAAAGTAAACTCTGGGGCAAATTTACTAGAAACATTTTATTTTTCCGCAAAAGCCTTTTCACTACCTATATTGTGAGCGATGTATGTCTACTAGCACAGTTCGGAAGCTCCTCGAGAAAACGATTACGGAGGCATGACTGTCTCAATAACATGACAATGCATGCGTTTTGCAATCCAACAGAGTATCGACACAGTTATTTAATGAGACGTCGTTTATTCCCCTGCCACCAATGTAGCATTCCAAGACTTCCCTTAAGGTGAAAGAACACAGCACTAGGGCAGAATATATATTCTGGAACCAGAGGGCTTGGGGCCACCCAAGTGACTGAAACCAGCAATACGAACAAACACAGCATTATAGCATGTGTTATTATGTTCTGCTCTACTCAAAATCCAGTTTCCTAAGTAGTGGCATGCTATTCATTCTCCTTTTTAAAGGAGGCAATGCCCAACAAATGATGACGCTTAGCAGATGACCATCCTTGCCTATGACCCGCGTCAGCATACTGCGCAGAATGGGTTCAAGTGTTGGAAGCAGACGTAGTCCAAAGCGTCTGATGAGCGTGCTTGGGTCATCCGCTACATTGGAGGAGTTAACAAACTGATTTACCGGAGTAGTCGTTGGATAACTTCGGACCTTCTTACTGGGTAGGTTCCTGCACACTTCCACACAGTTTCAGGAGAATATCCACAGGCAGGAAGTTGATTGCAGTTACAATACGAATCAAAACGTAGCAGTCAAACTCAATGTTGCCATCATTGGCGTGGGACGAATAGCAAGCTTTGAGTGATTGAATCCTAGTTTTGTCATTCAATTCTTTGAATAAATGGAGCGAATGGGAATCATATGCCTGAAATAAAAAAGTGAACTGCTAGAAGCAGGTTCTTGCTTCTGCCGAAGCTTGTGAGAACAAAATTTAAGGTGCTGCTTTATTGAACTTATGCTGAATACAGCAAAATCATCGGCACCCTGAAGCAAAACAAGCATCGCGTCTTTTCATTACATGGAATTACCTATTACAGACAAAGCAGCAAACAACCTGAATGCGAGACTTTTAGGATAAGAGACGCATACCTAGCCAGGCAGAGCTTGAAACGAGAGTGTGGGCTACTAAAGCCTTTCATGTGAAATCGCAGACGTCCGGTAAGAAACCGGTCTCGTCTTTTTCTTCACCAATGTTCCATGTCGACTTGACGGACGTAGTGGTAAGCGAAACTTTGCCTGAAATCTCACGGGTGGATGCTTACAATTGACAAACGCATGAAATGTTCCACGTGAACTCTCACTCTATCCCAATCATTCCATTTCATCCTTGGGGAAGTTGATTTAATTCATCTCATTCATTCACACATTTTATGCAATTCACATTGCCACTTCTACTGAGAACTGGAGTAATTTTAATGGCAAATATATGGCAACATTTGTAATGAACATGAATATCAGTCTCACAACAGATTCTAAATTAATCAGACCTACCTGAGACATTACCATCCAAAATCTGAAAGTAGCTTGCCCAAATGAAACTGCGCTTAGGTGGCAAGAGGTCGCCTGCCAGTGCTAATCATTCCTTTCACCGACCAATCAGCAAAGCCCATAGGTCAAATCACTGGCACACTCACAGCTGACAGTGGCCTCCAGCAACC
Source organism: Taenia asiatica (assembly GCA_001693035.2). Lineage (NCBI taxonomy): Eukaryota > Metazoa > Platyhelminthes > Cestoda > Cyclophyllidea > Taeniidae > Taenia > Taenia asiatica. The sequence continues at coordinate 70,252 of LWMJ02000191.1, read as the reverse complement.
GAACCAGTGTCCACAGCACGCACCACATTTCTAGGCCAACTGCACTGCTGTAATTCAACAATGCCACGCCCACGTAAGCGAGCAAAAAAATCGCACAAAACACTCCCCTCTCAGTCAACATCATCACAACCCCACTGAAATGCTAAAGCTGCAATCTGGATGACGCATCGATCAGCGACGTGGAGACGGTGATTTGAAATTCGCGTGCGTGACAGCGCTTAGTCAATCGCTGCAGCGTAAAAGACACGAGTGATGCGAATGGCAAGGTGGGGCTTTGTGGGCAGGCTGGACAAAGTGGGACTTGGACACAAATGCTAGAGTACTCTTGTACATCATGGGCAAATTTTGTAGAATGCGGAAATGAGGAAACAGAAAACTGGATAATGATCAGGCACGTGATCACGCCCATTCGCAAACTGTTCTTGCAACACATAGTAATAGCATTTGACGGTCCCTAACGAAGGAGTGTGGATCAATTCCTAGCAGTTGAACTGGAGGTAACGGGAGAGCAATTCTATTTCATCAGTGAACACTGGCAATGAACCAAAGTTGCAAAATCGATCAGACAGATGACTTCAGCCATCAAGTCATCATTATGACCACCTATCTCCAACATCCTTCAAAAGCATATTCGGCTTTATGTGCAATTAACTGCCCCAAAGAAGTTATCAACTACTGACAATGATGTCAATGTCGTCCACCTTCCCACTTCATTTGACGAAGTGTGGGCACAACCAAATCATTTCACTGGTTTTTAATGCACAACGTCGTGGATCGAGCACCTTGTCCACAGTCATGGCAACGACCCAGGCTAAACCGCAAAACCGATGCCTCACATTAAATTATGAAGTGGGAAGCGCGTCTTTTTCCCGAATAAGCCATTGGAATTCGTGCATTTTTAATAACTCAGGCTTGATTATACCTGGAATGTCAACCAGGAGTTGCCCAAGAAGAGTTGCGAAATCCACGCAGAAAAGAAAGTGAGCATGCAAAACTCCTGTTCAGACACAGTCAAATTTAAATGAGTCTGTCCATTCACAGCACCACATAGTCAAAGGCCAAACTGCCAAGAAATTAATACATGTACTTGTTCAGCGAGAAAGAAGAATAGACCAATAAAACTCACAGAGATCAGGTAGCTCCATTTCGAATCTAGAGAGGAAACCAGTCAACCAGCCAAAACGCAAGACTCTGGTCGAAGTAATACATCACAGTTAGAGATCATCGACACTAGCGGTGGTAGCAATGAAAGGAGGGTGTGCCAAACATTGCCGTAGCCAACAACTTCAGTTCGTAACGTCGGTGATGAGGGTGGAGAAATCAAGCGATCTAGGCCCATGCCAACAGTAGACCAAGTTCATTTGAGATCACAAACAGCCTATCATGCTCCCAAATGAACCTGAATGCACAATTCTGACCTAAGTAAATAATATGCCACCGGAATTAAGCATCGCATTTGAGCCCCTAGACCCCCTCCCACTTGCATAAGAACTGAACAGATTCCGTGTTAACTGCCGAAGACGATCAGCATGGGAGGGTATGAAATAACCCCTTGCAAAGATCCTCAATTAGGCAAGCAAAACTATGCATAGTCAAATCGTTGGTCAAAATAAATACTTAAATACCGCAGAATATGACCCAACTTTTACTCAATGAGAGGTATAATCAGCAAGCACAACAACCAGGAAATGCAATACTTCTTTACCAACTTTCCTTATGAAAATCCGCACCGCCATTTCGATACATATGAGTTAGTACAGCCCCATTCATAACAGATCACTCAGCAACACATACCACATGTACGTAACGCAACTACTAGACATGATAAAAACATGCGAACCGTTTCTTGCCAGCACAAATTTTGTCAAGTAGAGGGTCAAAACCCGAGAAAATTAAGAAACAATACTCACACAGATGACACGATTTCTCCACAGTCCAACTAAACCAACTCCAGAGCGAACTTTGGATCCAAACAAGTATTTAGCCTGTCTATCAGCGACTGTTTGCATGTATTCTGCCGCATGGATGGCCGAATCGCAACAATGAACACAGGCCGTCTGCACATGAAGCGTTGAGACTAGCGGGTTTCTCCGAAAGGCGGGATGCATCAAGTGGGCGGAGACCAGAGGTGAGACGTAGTCACCAATTCTCGCTATAACCCATGGTAGACCTCAGCTAGTTTAGAGCCACCTAGAAGACAGCATACAAGTTGCTTGGGTCAAACCACTTCGTGAAGGTGTAAACATGCTGGCAAACAACATGGCAACAAAGTCATGCAAACTGAGCGCTTAAAACGCACAATAGTAGTGCAAAACACAAAATGCACCTGCTAAAAGATTAGGGAGATAGTATCTCAGCTCACCTCCTACCTTAAATACCTTTCAATTTTAAATTGTATATCCATTCATAAACTCTGTGGCAAATCACAGGAAATTCCGCGAACGTGCAAAATAATACCCTTCCAACATCACCCATGCCAAGAGAGAATATTCCCCTACCTTTCAGTACCCGATTGCCGTAGTTTATGGCGTTGAAAGTGAAACTGCGGCAAAGAAGTCCACTACAACCCGAGATAGTGAGCCAGTAGGCCAGTTAGCCACGAGCATCACCTAGAAGACAGCATACAAGTTGCTTGGGTCAAACCACTTCGTGAAGGTGTAAACATGCTGGCAAACAACATGGCAACAAAGTCATGCAAACTGAGCGCTTAAAACGCACAATAGTAGTGCAAAACACAAAATGCACCTGCTAAAAGATTAGGGAGATAGTATCTCAGCTCACCTCCTACCTTAAATACCTTTCAATTTTAAATTGTATATCCATTCATAAACTCTGTGGCAAATCACAGGAAATTCCGCGAACGTGCAAAATAATACCCTTCCAACATCACCCATGCCAAGAGAGAATATTCCCCTACCTTTCAGTACCCGATTGCCGTAGTTTATGGCGTTGAAAGTGAAACTGCGGCAAAGAAGTCCACTACAACCCGAGATAGTGAGCCAGTAGGCCAGTTAGCCACGAGCAGGTGTGATGACCTTGAGAGGCAACGAGGGAAACCCAGCACGCTATGGCAAGCAAAAATTAGTCAAATGAATAGAAGACTAATTAATCTCTGCGTATAACTCAATACTGTTGAAACACAACATTTATAAGGCATAAATCACTGCAAAAAGGGCTTTTGCTAGCAGCTAATGCCTTTCGTTCTCTAAAACAATAGCACATTATTATGCGCACGCATGCTTTAAATCACATCTAGCTTAATTGCACATTTATTCAGTTGCAAGGCATGGCATCTACTAAGGTTCGCTCATTATGCGTGTTTTGGCGAAGCTATTGTCTAATGTACTGTGCCGGCCATCTTTTTCCTGAGCCACGTCAGCAGTGCTCATTTCAACCCTTTTTGGTGAAATTTTTTTCGAAGTATTGAGGTCTCTTGTCTTCGTTGAAGTTGTGTGGTGCTACAATGGGAACATGTTCAGGAGCTTTATTAGTGCCGAGAGTGTGGCAAATAAGTCACTGTTCATTGAAATAACGGCCCGTACAAAAGTATGACATACATGGCATTAGCAATGCTCTCGTCCCTACATTCAACGAAAATGGATCCGTTTTCGTCTTATCATCATTTGGCGAGGCTCAGATATTTCCAACCTTGAATAAATGCATACACCGTCTGTAGTACTTTGTTTGTTCGAACTACAGGTTTAGGTCACTTGGGTGGCCATCTTGTTCTAGCCGGTTGGTCGGCCTCCGGGCCGTGCCAACAGCCCCCAAGCCCTCTGTTCCCGGAATACGTATATTCTGCCCTAGTACTGCGCCTTCTTTTACCTTAAAGGGAGCCTCGGGACGCTACATTGGTGGCAGCGGAAAGCGGACCCGACTTTGATGGATTTTATCCTGCTCCATGCCGCTTCCGGCAAACGTCGGCGTTGTGAAAGAAGTACATGTGCTACGGAGGGGAGAACCTTTGGGGTCTCGTAACAGAAGGGTTGAGATCGACGTTCATCTTCGACATCTCCCTCGCCCTCGTGTTCGACAGGGAAGCTATTAACAACTGAAGCGACACTAGCCGTGGACTCCAAGCCCAGAGGAGGGCCAAGAGGCGCGCATTTGCTGCACTGAGTGCTACGCGGAATTGATGGCACTACAGGAACACATGCGTTCGAACCTCGACGACTGGGACGGTTAGCTCGTGGGTGCTTCTCGCAGCACTGATTACGTTGTGATGGCTGACACGGGAGGCGGACGAAGGGGAGCGTCGGGGACGACGCTCGAAAGAAGAGAGGGGCTGTGTAGTACTTTGTTTGTTGGAACTACCGGTTTAGGTCACTTGGGTGGCCACCTTGCTATAGCCGGTTGGTCGGCCTCCGAGCCGTGCCAACAGCCCCCAAGCCCTCTGTTCCCGGAATATATATATTCTGCCCTAGTACTGCGCCTTCTTTTACCTTAAGGGGAGCCTCGGGACGCTACACCGTCACAGCATCGAAGCATTGCTAGACAAATTGGATGCGATGCTGTGGTCGCCTCTACAGTTGCGGTATGGCAAAGCCTATCAAACCAAATACCAAATTTACTGTTTTGATGAATACAACTAGATGCCTCATTCCTCTTTGAATGCTCTTGATTACCCAACACTTGAATTGTGCCGAATTAACTTAGCAGGGTCGGGGCGCGTTGACATGATTAAGAACCTGGAAGACATTAACTGGATCGCAAAGCACTGAAAGTCACATTCTCATGCCAAGGTGCTACTCAATTCCCACTAGACACGTGCAGAGGTCGCATATGCAAACGGAGCGAAATCGCAGTGCGACAGAGGAGGCTGGATCAGCTGCACGTCTAGGACTGACAAGGCATGTTTCTACACACTCTACTTACAGCATGGATTTTACTTTGTAAGGCAAAATTCTAAGTGCTTACTATGCCCTATGCTGCAGAGGGAGCCTTTGCGCTGATCACCAAACTTCATTTTCTCAGCAACGGATTGCTACTTTAAGAGAGTGAAGTAGACTCTGCCCTTCGCGAATAAGTGCGATGCATCCGCGATGCACGATAAGCAATTCAACAATGCCATTATAAATGATGGTAGTAAAGATGTAGTGTTTCCTCGTGCGCTACAAGGAAAACCAAACGATGGAAGTAGAGACGGATCGGTTAATCGGGCAGCCGACTGGACAGAACTGTAAGGGCATCCAAATGGACTGTAGTGTGGTGAATTAGGCTAAAGTCCTTTCAACTCAACACTGATTTAATACCGGTCTAACTCCAACATATTTTGCGGCTCAAGTGGATTCTGAAGTGGTAAGTTATGCCAATTTATGATTGCACAATGTCCTTAGTTTGGTGAGGCACTTTTCCACGAGCGCGATCCTATAACAAGTAGAAATCCATCAAATTGAAACCGTTTTGACAAGCTGGTGCGATCTCTGCTGTATGCAACACGAAGTGTACCAAACACGATTTATGCACTTGACACGGTTTGCTGGAAAGACTAAATTCATTTTGCCCCTCTGCCTTACACACGTATTACAATAGGTGCCCTTTCGTCCTGGAAGAATTTCAATCTACATGCGGGCTACACAAGCAGTGCATGCCCAAGAGCACGGGGCATTTGGTTTCACTACAAGGAAGCAGAGAGTGAACTGAGCCTAATGTTCTTTCTCATTGTGTTGCGGTAGATGTGTACCATGGCAGAACCACTTCTCGCATATTGCAAGGCTTTTCCCAAGAAGTGTGACCGAGGTAACTGCTCAATTGAATGAATCCGATGGATAGTCATTCCAGCCCAACCACCTCCGAACACAAACGCCCTTCCTAAAAGAAAAGTGCTACATTTCATCTGAAGACAATTAAGCATTTGTAATTTACGCTGTTGTTTTCTCAACTTCCCCTTCTTCTCCCAACTACTCAATCCTGGCTTATACTCTGCAGCACTGTGCGCCTCATTGTTTTGTTCCAGGCAATAGCAAGCACCTCTCAGGCAACTTTTACTACTAAAATGAATTTTGTGAGAAGAGTTATGCATTTCATTACTCTTCGCCACCAGTGCTCTTGAGGACATAATGGACAAGAACTTGGCTTGGTTTTGCATAAAGCACCACTTCAACTAAAACTTCATTGCCCTTTTTAATGTTCGGATGCAAGAGCACTTCTTTATTTTGAAGAGGCAGATGCAAGGGAGCCTAAGTGACCTGTGCTTTCCAGCATATTCACCGCTTTTCAATGGCCAGTTTGCACGCTGAGTGTACGTTGGACACAAACTGATCCAGATTCTCTGGTGGGGCAACATCAACTGCGCTTTGTTGCCTTGGGTATGCTTTACACATTGTTGTCTGCAGTCGTAATCATAATCGGACCGAACTCTCCATTGGTCTCATCAACGAACCCAAGTGGAAGCGCTGATGACCGTAGACGTTGACAAGGTGTGACCGGTGCAAGTTTAGTAGCTGAGTTGCAGATCACTAGAGCAATCTCAAGCCAGTACATCTATTGGGTTGTTGACCAGCAACGAAGAGCCCTACATTGGACTGCCAAAGGTATTCCCTAGAATTCGTAGACAGCAAGTCATTTTGCCTTGATCCGTAGGGCAAAGTTAAGGTTAAGGAGAACGGGTGACAATGGGACGCGCTGACTACATTGTCTCAGGATGTATTGAGGAAGCGGTACACCTGCACCCCTTGACCAATGTCAGTACTACTCACAAGAGCATCAGTAGACAAGAGGCCAAAACACTTGAGAGAAAGAATTGGCTCCCACACAGGCCTTTTTGCGGAATATCCACACAATCACTTCCAGCCACATGCGTCACCGCATTTGCGAGGAAGACCCGAGGGAACTAACATGTATGAGAGAGCCTAATTTTCTTGCCTCATCCACGCATCAAATACGCTTTAACAGCTTTGAACAACCAAATCCCAAATTTATCCATCCAGTCACCAATCATTCCTCCTTTCATTTACTCACCTCACACTACGCGATCATTACCATCTGCTAAGTTTGTTGCGACAGTTAGTTCATTAATATCGAGCAACCGCTTACGATAGCCAACGGCATTTGCAACGACTTAGTGGCGAGGAACGTGACCTCGAAAGCACGTAGGATGCCGGAACACCAGTCACTTGTAGAGCAATGAGGCAGGTACAGCGTTGGCAGGCGCTTGAAGGCTTCGTCTGATGTGAGCCAATGTTTCGCTAAATAATTTGAGGAAAGTGAAGGTTCTGCCTGTGTTGCTCATGCTGTCGATGAAATACGTCTTACTTTGGAAACCAAGCCGCCTGCAGTTGCATCACTGGCGAACATGTCCCACATCGACAGCTCTTTTCCGATTTGAGGGTGAATCTGTCTGAATCGGTGCAACTCAGTTCCTTGCACACCTCGCTGTGTTCTTTTTATCCGTCTTCAGTTAGCATACACAGGATGCTTACGATGCTAGAACAACTATTAACAGAACATCCGCGGTAATTTGGAAACGACTGAAAGATTACAAGGCTTTATACATTTGCCCAGAACTGGCTAGCTGCTCACTTTCGTTTCGTGGTCGTCAGCATATGCTCTCCCATTTGACGAGACTGTGTCCTTGGAAATAGCTAAGATTTGAAATAAATGACGATTCCTTGAGCTAATGGTAAACATTGCATCTAGCAGTCTACCTACTTGCCTTGTCTCTTGGTTCGTCCAGAGTAAAGGTGTCTGTCAATCACATTTCTTGTGAAAATTGCGCTGTGATGCCTCCTTTGTAAGAAATTGAACTGCTTGATATGAATTCCCTCATGGCGCCAAATGGTCCGTAAAACAGCCAGATTAGAGCTAATGAAGCCATCAAGACTTTGAAAACAACTTCATGGAATTAAGTGCTTGCACAAACATAGCATTCCTGTCTGTCCCTGAAGAAGTTGATGGGAGGAGAACATGGACAGAAAGGATGCCGAGGTAACAGTCAAGTGGCATTGCTATTCATTACTTGACGGAAGCAATTTACTAGTTTAGTGGACAAAGATGTGGACAAAAGGCATAACTGAAAATCCTGCAGTTGACATGTTTATGAAAACATCTGATATTTACAAGTGCGTAACTATGTTTACCTATTTTTATAGCTTGTTATCTATAGCCTAATGCTCGTTGAAATAGACTTGCGATGAAGACATCACCATTGTCTTCCTCTGAGTGGGAATAAAATGTAGTCGTTTGAAACGCTTTTCCTAATGTGGCAGAAGACTTGAGTTTGTTGCACGCACGACTGTTTGAGAAAATACTGTGAGTTAGGTAGCCAGCCCCAACGAATGCTTGATTTGATGTTCAGATGCTCCTGACTTCGTCTCTTTTCCTCCGAACCGTCTAATCATAAGCGTAGCAATAGCTGTCATGCAATAGCAGTCACCGAGACGTATTCTCCTGTTCCGACTTTCACTACCGCCCATCCCATAACCACAAAGCCAAGTGCAATCGCCATGATGATATGCGGCATCACTAACCACATCAAAGAAGAAGCTGGTTCATGGATCAAACGACACGCCTTCCTCTGTGTGCCCGTGGAGAGCTCTGTGTTGGCGCTTCGACGACACATTCTATGCATTCTAACGATCACTGCAAGTGATGTCTTGTTGTTTTTCTTCCTTCTTTCATGTTCTTGGGCGCATTTTGAAAACAAACCATGCCAGATTTGGCTCATAGAGATGCTCTGAACAATTTTCAGTGTTTTGGATGTTTCTTTGTAAGAGTTTGTCTTACGTCTAATATTCTACTGTTTTGAGCTAGTTCGCGGCCTTACAGTGATGCATTCACGCTTTGACTCCACGTTGGTTCCAAACTAATGTAGAACCTGGGTTGGGCAGCACCGCCTTTGCTTTTTGTTGACTAATTTTACGGTCTCTAAGTGCTGATCAAGTAGGGGAACATCAACTTAGGTTTGGTGAGCTCTAGGACTTGTGGTCCGCAGTGGTAATCATAATAGCACTGAACACCCCATTGGTCGCAGTAAGTGGCTCGGGTGGAGGTACTGTTGCCCCAAACGTGCGCAACCTGTGAGTGATACAAATTTTGCTGCTGAACCACAAATTACCAAATTACCAAAGCTATTTTAAGTGAATGCATTAATTAGGAAGAAAATCCAGTAACTAAGAGACCTGCATCGGAAATTATTCGTGCTGTGGTTTGTGGGTAACCTCTGAACTAATGCAGGTCATTGAGAAGAGGAATTTGTTGCACAGCAGCGTTAAACTTTGATGTTCGAGCCTTGATCTGCTGTGCCCTTTTAAGCACTCCCTGTCGAGGAATCTACTCATCGACAACATTTAGCGCCATCGATTAAGCCTCATGTGCTCCTTCTAGTTCTGCCACGTCTGCATTCACAAAGAAGTATAAAATAAGAAGAGGACTGTGTTTGTGTTGCAATGCGCATTCCCTTTTCCGTACTATGCAGTAATATTTTGCTGCCAAGGTTATTTGTTACCGCGGTTGCCCTGTTAGGCCACTCACCTTTATTCACTCTAATTGGATGAATGCTTGATGGTCGTTCTCTCTGTGAGTCTCTTCGCCATCAGATGGTCTAGAGAGTGTCACGATTGAAGAGATTTTGGAAAGGTTGTGCTACCCTGCAACTTCATTTTTTCTCTTGATAAACCCGACAAACGTGCGTTTGCTATTATACTGATTTCTTCCTAACTTATTTGCAACAACGAGGTACTTACGTTTACGGTTGCTTGGTTTAAAGGTGAGCAACGCTTGAATAGGTGCAAAGCAGATCTTTGTACATTCCACTGCGTTCCCTTTATCTTCCAGCAATTCGTTTCGCTTGCGCCTAAAGGGATCCCAGTGGAAAGAGCAGTCATTGCTATTGTAAGTTCCTCATCACTTGCCTACCAAGGGAGTGTCGCCATGGTAGGCTGCTTCACAAACTTGGCCGAACCTGAACTTACAAAGACGCGGATCGTCGAAACGGTCACTTCAGATTTCCTCAACCGGGAGGAGGAGGATTTGTCAGCATGAAGTGTCCAGTTCGGTCGATAGCAATCGAAATCTTAATTCCACAGGCCGACACCAGCTAAACCATGCCAGACCTTCAGATGACAAGAACACACACATGCACACACAAACTGGCAGGGAAATGGACAGGCAAAAGTGCTGAAGTTGTACTCTTCTCGAACTGCCAAAGGCTTTCTTCAAATTTGGGAAGGAGGATGACTGGAATTTAGACCTGGAACGAGCCTTGCCCTCATCAAACCAGTTTATTACTCCGTAGGCCGAGAAGGAGAGAAAAACAAGGCAAAAGTGCAGCACGAGGTTATATGTTGCCAGTTTAATAAAACCAGGCAATCCTGTAGGGGATGGAATACAAACAAAAATACTGCATACAGGAGTTTCCATTTACTCAACCTCATTTCTGATGAGGAAATCAGTTATCGGTTTCCTCTGCTTTCTCCCTCGCCTCGTTGCACATTTCATCCACCTTAATTCAGTGGTTGGCAAGTCAGAGCAGGTGCTGATCGCAGTAGTCGTGTCGATCCTTGAATCACCTTGATTGGACGTAATAAATAAAGTATAGCCAGAAAATGAGTGATTAGTCGACAGTGACATCTCGCTTGTCCCCGTCCGAAATGTGTGCGGATTGTCTAAACAGTCAAGGTACCAATAGATCTTCTCTGTCTCACCTTAAAGACTATTCATTAGGAGTCTGAGGCTTGTAGTGGAAAGGGCGGTGTTACCGGGACTGCAGCGTCTAGCATTGGTGCAAATTACTGCCCTCTTGTATCGTCTGCAGAGGGTCGGTTTAGTTGAATCCATTGACGGTTTCAATCAAACTCGGCCAATGACAAGAAAGCGAGTTCAACTTTGTCTTTTTTCTAACACCATGTGAGGACTTACGCCGTACAACCTGCGTTAGTTTAGCAATTGTCTCGGTGATATACACACCTGCCCATGACTATAGCCTCCTACGCCTTCTGTGATGCATTAGTGACACATTCCTTACACTGGGTCACTAAATCGCATGCCTTTGACTGCTTTGGTATTTCAATTCAATCGTGGTAGGTGTTGCACTAATGCATTTAAAGTGGAAGATAATCTTATGCTAATTTACACGAGCTACAGCTATGGCAGCACCATGAGGCATAAGATAGATACCGACAGTCGTAAACCCATATGGCAATCATTCAGACACAGACCACTTCCTCCACCTGGTGGAACAGATAAGTTGAGGAATCACAGAAGTTGATGAACGCAGTCACGAAAGGGTACGACTACTCATCACTCCATCCTCATTATTCTATTTCCTCCTTACGCAAGTTCGTTTGACCTATGTCTCAACAGTCAGCATCCAGATATTGGCAAGCGAAGTGGCATGCTCGAACAGCAAGAAGAGGATTGCTAACTCTTAAACAATCCTATTCAGCATTTGTAATGTCCATAGGACTCCTTATTGCAGCGGCTTTATCCCATCCCCTACTACACAGTGCATCAATTGGCTTACCCCTAAACACTAAAATTATATCTACATGCTATTCTCGCCTTGAACAGAAATGTCATGGGCATAGCTATAGCACAAAACAGATGGAGAAACGGCTACAAGACTAAAAGTTGATCATGAGCTTGAAGACATGCCCTTCACTTCAACGCGTAGTAGATTCCTGTGGTACACAGTCTCGTCGAATGGGTGAGAGCTTATGCTGACGTCCGTGCAAAACAAGTGAGTGGTTGGCAAGCTCAATACAATCAGAAAGAATATTGAGTCATTAAAACTGCTTTGCACCAACTCAAGCGACACACTTCGTCAAATCGAGCGATGGCGGTTGGCAATGGGTACTAACTATGCCAGACCTTCAGATGACAAGAACACACACATGCACGCACAAATTGGCAGGGAAATGGACAGGCAAAAGTGCTGAAGTTGTACTCTTCTCGAACTGCCAAAGGCTTTCTTCAAATTTGGGAAGGAGGATGACTGGAATTTAGACCTGGAACGAGCCTTGCCCTCATCAAACCATTTTATTACTCCGTAGGCCGAGAAGGAGAGTAAAACAAGGCAAAAGTGCAGCACTAGGTTTTATGTTGTCAGTTTAATAAAACCAGGCAATCCTGTAGGGGATGGAATACAAACAAAAATACTGCATACAGGGGTTTCCATTTATTCAACCTCATTTCTGATGAGGAAATCAGTCATCGGTTTGCTCTGCTTTCCCCCTCGCACAAGCCTCCACTTGTATACATCGTCTACACAGGGTGGATTCATTTAAAGAGGATTGTTATTAGTTATGATTAAATTTGGCTAATAATAGGAAATTGAGTGCATGCTCATCTTTTTATGACTAGAGCCTCCTACGCCCACCACGATGCATTAGTGACGCCTTCTTCACGCCAAGTCACTTCATCGCATTCCTTAGGATGTTTTAATGCCTAAATTTCATCTTGTTGCGTTTACCACGTCAGAAATTCTGGTGGATTTTTCAATAGAAATTTTGAAAGGATGATAACTGCATGCTAGATTGCACGAACGTTTACACTCTTATTGCAGCGGCTTTCTCCCATCCCCTAATACACAGTGCATCAATTGGCTTACACCTAAACACTAAAATTACATCTAAATGCTATTCTCGCCTTGAACAGAAATGTCATGGGCATAGCTATAGCACAAAACAGATGGAGAAACGGCTGCAAGACCGAAAGTTGACCATGAACTTGAAGACATGCCCTTCACTTCAACGCGTAGTAGATTCCTGTGGTACACAGTCTCGTCGAATGGGAGAGCTTATGCTGACGTCCGTGCAAAACAAGTGAGTAATTAGCAAGCTCAATACAATCGGAAAGAATATTGAGTTATTTAAAACTACTTTGCACCAACTCAAGCATCACTCTTTGTCAAATCGAGCGATGGCGGTTGGCAATGGGTACTAACGCCAGTAATACGACTGCGGGTGGATCGCTTCCTCAGCAATGTGAAGAGGGAAACAAACATATAACAACAGCTCAAGTACTGGACACAGACAAAGTGAGTGAGGGAGTTGCAATGCAAAGTAAGCCGATTGCAACCATTGCAACCGTTTAATACTCCAGACACCACCTAGAAGTGAGAACGTTCGGTTTCATGCTGGTTAAAGGAAAGCCAACAGCACGATATAACAGCGTGGGAAAGGAAAGGGGATGCGCATATCAAGGTAGACGCTGCCCCGCACATCAGTCGGCATTGAATGCGATGATATTGTAGTGTGAATCACACTTTTGACCGAAATCGCTAAACGTCATGCAGGAATAAGTAGTTCACTACTCCGAACTTGTCTGTGATCTACAAGGGTTTCCTGACATCAATTTATGAGATCCTAGTAAAGGAAATGGGCTCGTTGTAGAGAACAGCTAGAGGAATGTGACGAAAATGGTTAAAACACTCCATCAATCATAAAATGCTGCATAGACTCTCCAAGAGCACCTTCAGTAATAGTTCGACATGACCTAGAAGAGTAGCCGAGCCACGTGGATGTGAAGACATTGGTTGCATCGCACTAAAGGAACTGGTGACCCTGGTGAACTCAGTAGTGCTTGGTTCTGCTAAAATGCATGTCTTGGGGCAGCATTAGGAGGCCAATTGCACCACACTCATCGATGTCTTCAGGAGTTCTCAGCTGAATGTGTGGGACAGTAGAAGTTTAAATGATGTCTTCGGAGGCTGAAACTCAGTGGAGTTCAACACAGATTGCCCGAATGGATGTGTGTGATATTCAAAACGTTGATTTTGCGCGTTCGCCTGACCGTGCAACATCTACAGCTTCTCGATGGCATTCATTCATTTAAAAGTCAGCTTTTTCTGCACGCAAAGTCAAAATGCATAGATGTCTCTGCCTTTTTTTCGAGAAAAGACTGATTTCCCAACATAGGCTGGTTGGTTATTTGATCAACTACTTTGCTAGTGCACTCCGTTAACTTTGCCTCGAAGGTCTGTGAATTAGCTGGAAAACTTGGATTGACTACGCATCGTCCATGTGTACGGGCATCAGTACCTCCACTGGAGCTCATTGAAGTGACCAGTGGAAAGTGCAGTTTGACTGTGACTACGGATCACAAGTCGTAGCGCTCACCGAACTTAAGTTGATGTCCTCTCATTTGAACAACGTCTGGAGAGTGTAAGGTCATTCGCTACGTTGAAGTAACAGCACTTCTACCTCTGTGCGCATAGAGAAGCCCGTGCGATTATAAATAGCTAAACTAGTTTACCTCACGCGATGCCTGCGAGGCAATGCATCACAGTTCTATTGTCAACCACAAGCGTCTACCCCGATGTTAATGGCAACATTGCCGTTACTTCGGTCTCCGTACCCATAAAGGCACAGGAGTAATAATCTACCCGCCATCCGGCAATCACAAATCACCTTTTAGTTTGTTTCGAGTCTTCAACGACCTCGTTCACCTATGAGCAAACGGAGTAGTTTTAAGCCTACGACCCCATTGGGCACAAGCTTCGCCTTTGCTCTGCCCTCTTTACTAATGGCAACCGCTAAATTAACTCGGATGCCAGCTGCAGTTCGCAGGAATCCCTGTTCCTTGATAGAAACACGGTATGACCTTTCCTATGGACTTTAATAATTCCAACAAAGAAAAACAGGAAATTGCCGGTTTTCCCTCTGTTGCATTCGCTAGCTGCTGTTGTGCACTGCTGCGCATGCGATGGCCTCACGTCAAGCAAACAGAAGCATTGTTTTATAAATCAACTCATCATCAGTTGTTAGGTGTGCCGCAACATTTCTGAGTTGGGTAGTCGTAGGACTGAATTTATCCACAGAAAAATGTGCGTTTGTAATGCGAATCACGATCCTCTGCCACTGTAGTGTTCTGCGTTGTCAAGAGGCAAACTGCTCGTGTTTAGCCATGAAAGAGAAGGGACTGCTGATGATGGCTTATGCTGCCAATTCGGTGCCTCTGCGCAAAAATGCAGCTTCATCAAACCATTGAGATGTGTTTGTGACTTAGAAAACACCATAACAATAGTTAACTAAGCACAGAAAATGGAACAATGGCTGGAATAAAATTTTACTTCACTACTGAGGCCCGAAACATACATCGTAGTTATTGTGAAGAGGAGCAGAAGGGAATAAAATTATATGGCTTCACTTAAATCACTGCCGACGGATGCGCCGGCCTTAGCTGCTCCCTTCTCTACTGGCGGTGGCGGTTTGCAACACGGCCCACTGCAACGCCTCACCTAAGTTGACGAGCATTTCACCGCGTTGGTGGATGCACCACACCCTCCACCACTCACATGAGTCTGCACTCACCAGAGACGCTAAACCCTCACGGACAATACCATCGATGAGTCTGTGGAGGTTGCAAATGAGGCATCCAAAATGAACACAAGCAGACATCGAACCCACTATTAGTTCCGGTTCAACTTGCCGGATAAGTAGTATCGGAGGTCGACGCATTCTCTCGGAGGCGATGTTGGTGATAATGGTCATGAGGTGCTTCAAGAGATACCATTGATAGAGTCCAAAATGGTGCTGCATTGTGAAATTCATCGTGTACATCACTATGTCGAAGTTGCAGATGAAGGCGGTCTGAAGTGACCTGAGATAGTTATTCATTTCTTTACCAAAATTATGTGTATGATAGTGAATCCCTTTTCGTTCCAAAACAATATGCGCTAATATAAGAGGCTGGAGGGCACCCGAATCAGCTGTGAGGCATTCAGTCGACAAGACGTGGATGGCTCTGTTGTGAAGAGGCAAACCATGTTGCAGGCGACTTGCGCGGGATTGGCGATCCTCGTGGTAGTATCGTATGATCTTGCAAAGGATCGTTGTCTCCGACTCCGTCTGTGCCTCTGTCAGTGCAAGGGCAGAGTGCAAAAGGCGGTAGAGTTTTGCGTCCACCCAATCTAGCTGCCTCACGTAGTCGCGTAAAATGCGTTTGATGGTGAGAGAGTTGAGAATGCACTTCATGCTGGGCATCGCCTCCACCAAATTGGCAATGTCGAAGCCGTTGAGGTATTTGCAAATTTTGATTTTCAAAAACTTGTCTAGCCTCTCCATCGTGGACGCGGCAGTCGGAGCAACTGAACATCACTCCCAACTCGTGATGCATTTAACCTCTAGCACGGATCAGGCGAACGAATCACGATAATGAGCGCATATATTCTGCGAGTCATGATGTTCGAGAAATGTGTTTGACGAGGGTTTTACTACTGCTCAGCCTATGGCTTACACCTCGTCTAAATGGGTGCTTTGCACAAGTTTTCTAAACGCTGAAGTACACGATGACAAAGTGCTTCTCAATTCTACGTTCTAGGGCGCTCGAGCGCACAGCCACGTCAGTTAAGTTGCTGGAGGCTGTGGGCAAAAAGGCACGTTATATTATTTCGCTTATTCTATCTACTCAATGTGGCCTCATCCATTCCTCGCTGACCTTCTCCAACCTCAGGAATGCTAACAGCACTGTCGCCCTCGATGTTAAAGCAAAAATAATTTATGACGAAGGCCAGGATAATGATGCAGTCGTGGACACTGGCCAGACCTATAATTAAGTCAAACCACGTCACCTCCTACTAGCGCAAGGTCCACTGTCGCTAGTAGACCCTTCGGTATACAGAGTTAATGACGCTCTGCTTGCCTGATTTTAAAATGCGTCACCAACAAAGGCATAAACCAACCGGCATGACACTCTTTGCTGTCATCACCCGCCCACCATCTAATATCAGCGTAGACTAATTCACGAATATGAGCCGTCCATGACTCTGTTTGAGAAGACTTTGTGCACCGAAGTCAACTCCGACCCAGAATCACAGGAGATGGTTAACTAGCTGGCTACCTTCCCATTAACTTGTCTGTGTAGCAATGGCAGGGGTTATTGCATGCCCCTAACTTATCCACCACACTATAAACAAAAACAGGTGGCATAGGATGGGATCACTCCTGTGGGATCGCTAAGTCTTCTAGCAGATACGAGAATGTCTGTGAAGAACAAACATCTTCGCAATTCGGCTTGCATGTATTTGCTGTCTTCCATTCGATCACGGCTGGAACATTGCCTTTGCCAATGTCCATCGCCTTGGTGCTTTGACCGTGAAGAGTATCGAGGCTACGTAAAGGCGGGCACCAATTCTAATTAATTTGTTGAGTGGATGCAATGTAATAGCGAAAAGTGACCAAGACTTCATTTTTAAATGTGTTGGTTATGAGACACTGCCTGTCCATCTACCAAGGAAACACGAAAACCTGATGCCCTAACACCTAGGAAGTGGAGATATGTTATGCCACAGAGGTGTGCAAACTTCCCCTCCATTGAGTCGTCGGTGAAGCATAGTTTTGCCTCCCATGGCCTCTTAAAGAGCATGCGCCCTCGATACCGCTCCCTTCAGAAGTGGTTATCATAAAATGCGATCAGAAGCTCTCAAGCAGCTAGTCTAGTTTCGCAAGAAATGTGAGTCTCGGCATCCGATTACATGTCAGTAAAGTTAATCCAAGTTGTAAGGAGTCCAACAGTGGAGGCTGAGTAGGTGGATGGAGATTCGAGTTCAAGTTACTGAGAGAGAAAGCGAATGCATGTTCACCGTCTGGATTTCGCTAGAGACCGACTCTTAGCCAAATCAACTCTCCCACTGCCAATGCATGAAACCACCTAACTTGCTTACAACTAACTAACATATCGCCCACACATTCTCATGCCTTGTTGTCGTGTGCTTTTATGTTCAAGAGGCTTAAAACAGCAGATTACTTGTTTTGTCTTCGTCTGTCAGCAAGATACGATGGCTGGCTGCCAAAACAAATGTGCACTTTGATGACTGCACAACAAACATTCAAATGGGCATTAAGAATGCAACAGCGCCTCAAAATTGGCAATCTGCGTGTATGAGTTGTCACACATTATCCGCACTTCTACTTTGAAAAAGACATGCAAAACTTGTTCGTGACAGCCCTTGTGTTAGTCAGCTGCACAAAAGTGATGAGTGATTCCTTGTTAAAATGAGACCGTCTTTGCCTGCATCGGGGCATCTACAGCCAGCACTGCCTGGTAGTGGGAGCCAGGTGAAATGTATCGATACTTGCTCCCAGTTGCTCTCACATTGATACTGACGTATCATCAGAGTTGGAAAGAAGATGTCGATTGTTGTCCATGCTTGATGAAGGAAAACTTACACACGCGCGTACTGGACCCATTTCAGCCTAATTGCTGACGTCGATAAGAAGAAAAAGTAGGCAACATTTATCCGGAATTTGTCACTTCCAATTACCCAAAATTGATGTTTTATTTGCATTTGAGTGGCGGCAGGTTCAGGTTATCCACAGGAGATGAGTAATCCTGTTGGGAGGATTGCGCAGCCTTACAAAGAGCCTCTGTCACTGACAATATCTCTGCTCCTGAATCGACGTCTGCCTTCACAATTGTGGAGAGCAGCATAGTGTCAGGTCAGCCTAATTGCTGACGTCGATAAGAAGAAAAAGTAGGCAACATTTATCCGGAATTTGTCACTTCCAATTACCCAAAATTGATGTTTTATTTGCATTTGAGTGGCGGCAGGTTCAGGTTATCCACAGGAGATGAGTAATCCTGTTGGGAGGATTGCGCAGCCTTACAAAGAGCCTCTGTCACTGACAATATCTCTGCTCCTGAATCGACGTCTGCCTTCACAATTGTGGAGAGCAGCATAGTGTCAGGTTCGGACACACCACTTGTCTCATGGAATGCGTAAATTGCCTTGGAAACAGCATATTTGAGGATCCACTACGTGCTGGACATCACTTTGCAAGCAACAGCGAGACTCGTGCCTTTGAAGTAGTAGCTGAGATCCTCTCTGTTGCAGACAGAGGCGCTTTTCAACCAATCTGCCTACCAGCATGTGGAGCTCTCGCTGTGGGCAGAGTTTGATAGGGCTCACGTGCTTTCCATCAACATGCATTCAAAAGGTGAGCTATCGGTAGCTTGCGGCTGACTGCAGTATCGTCCAAAAGAGGATTGGAAGAGGAGATGAGGTTACCCTACTTGATGCTCAAGATTTCAATTGAACGACTTTCGAGCACCTGTTTGGCTCTTTTGAAAATGCAGCTGATTCTATTGCTGGTGATGGTGTTAACAAGGCCGACTGCTGGTTTCGTTGCTTACGTTCCATTTCATTCATACAGCACAAATCTTGCTGCGTGGACAATAGCACCTGATAGCCCAACATTTGCCATTCCCACTTCCCAGATATTTCAATAGTCTTTGACAGATAGTGAGACATAACCTGAATATTTCGGCGGACTTGGATGGAATAGGAATTGAAACGTATATGTTACTCCTCGTATGGGTTTGGCTTGAACATGCAGTACCGCTTACTATTCGCACTAGTAAACGACTGGACGATAAAGCATTAGATCCTGCTGCATATCACGGAATGGATGTCATGCTGGTGAGCACAAAATGGCGAATAATTTAGTCATTTGAGCAGACTTTCTTTCTTCCTTTGCTAAGTCCTCGCTAAGTGTTTTCGTGGAGCAACTTCCACGGGATCATTCTATGTTCTGAACTCCTTACATGACCAAAGAGAGCTTACAATTACGATGGAGGGAATAACAGTAGCAGCAATTACTACCTTTTGATCTTAAGTTGCTCAAATCATTGCTTTGCTACTCGCCATCAAAGAAGAGCTTGACGCCATCAGTCATTGCTGTGAACCAGAGAACGGTGGAAGTGAGGTTGAGATTGGCTCCATTTGCACACCACAACGTATACCGAATGGAGTGAGGGGCTGTAATGGATTGTGAGAGACACGTGGTGAAGGTGAGTGAGTGAATGAGGGAGTGAAGAGGAGGAACAACAGTGGAAAATGGAAGAGGTTTTCCAAATATTCACTGCATGACTTTCCGTGTGCAGACATACATCGTCAATACCCCTATCACCACTTCCCTAGTTTAGTCGACTAAAGCTCTCACAATCTTCCCATCAACACTGACTTAATACAACAGTTGCTGCTACGTTCATTGTTTGCATTCAAGTTGGCATTCATGATTGATCTGGAGAGGGTGTGGTTTGCACTGTATGCTTTTCAAGACTCCACGACCTTCTATTCGACTTCATGGTGTGCGAGATGCACCCTTTGATGCAGTGGCCTGTTTAATCAGAGCTACAAAATAACAGGAAGGGGTGAAACGTAAAGAGACAAACATCTCATTCATAGGATATGCATTGAGCACCCCTGCTCTGTCACTCGATGTGACGCATTTTCAAACCAGTCAGGAATGGAAGTGGTGCCCTCCATTCTCATCACCAACTCTTGCTATACCCCCGTTCCCTTGATGGTGAGCATCTCGTTGCCACATAGTGCAGAAGTGTACATTCTAAACGGTAGAATAGAGACTGCAGAACATTTAGATGGAGGAGGCAAAGAGTTGGCAGAAGAGAGGGAATATCAGCATCTGACCATATGTTTGTGGAATTCATGTAAGCTTTAACAAAGTCAGTAGCGACTTCCGATTGAGTAGTTCTGAGTTCAAGTCCCGCTCGCCATGAGCAATGCAGCTAACTCGTTCCCACTCTGCACTCTGTGTGGTCTCAATTATCACTAGCCTAATTGCATTGATTGTCTACTTTAAAGCAAATAGCATTCAGTTGGAGGGTTTAGCACTTTCGCATTCCCAACATCTGTTAACCGTTTTTGCACGGTCATTACAACTCGCACTTCTTGCATCATGTCTTCGGATTCTGTTGACGAACGTGGGCTAAAATAATCCATCTGATGCTTTGCCAGCCTGTTGGATACAGAAGTGCACAAAGTTGGGAGGAGATCGTGATACTAATTGTCACGATTTGTTGCGAACACGAAAGACGTGTCAATGATTTGGTTTAGGTGGCCGTAACATATTAGCTTTCGAACCCCTATTGTTAAGTTGGCTTGGCTTCCATTTGCTCTTGAATCTCCTTATGCCTTGAGATGCACGCACGCAGGGAGATTACATTGAGAGCTCTTTTGAGTGCTTTTTATTTTCGTCCAAATTCCTAGTGGTCTTTAATGTTGCTACCTCACCTACACCCACAGGCGTTTGTGCATCCTTTCGAAACAGTGCCAACCGACTGTTTCATGGCAACTTCCAGTGTCACTAATCCCCATATTTGAAGAGAAAATGATGACAACGTGGCAAACGACTAGTGTTGTACTGAATGAAGTGTCGCTGGTGAGCTGAAAAGCAGCAAAATGACCCGCAGAACTGCTTTGCAGTCCAAATGCACCAGATGAAATTGGCATGCTTATAAGAAAGTTAAGGACAAGCAAAAAAGTAGATTAACTAGCCATTTTGCTCAACATGTGCATCACTTGGTTCGAGGGTGCTTCCACCACTGGCAACGGTCGCAGGAGGGGGCGACAAATCTCATCCGAAAATGAAGTTGCCAGCAGCAGAGCCACTGCATGCGGCCCTTCACTTCCGCACATACTTCGTGTCCAAGTCCAATTTAGATGTCGGAGCCTTACCAAGATTAATTTGCATCCTAATTGCACCCACTTCATTCGCCCCACGTAAATTCATAGAATGCCCCTGAGAGTGAGGATCGAGGAGGCAGCATTATGTTGCGATAAATTAACTTACTGACCTACCATGTTCAACTTCATTTTTAGCGTCATAACTATTAACGACAGATAATGAAGCAAAGCTTCAATTTTAATGAGGGTCCTTGAGAAGATCAGCACACATTTGTGAAAGACTGAAATCATGTGATTTGCACCTTGGAGTGATGAGTGTCCTAACATTGGCAACAGCGAAGGGACGTAAAAGCTCATAACTCTCCCCACACTTAGCTAACAAAGTAAGCGCATCAGACACAGGGTCGACTCGCTTCACCAAAGTTCGCTACCACGATGGACATCTTCAAGGAAGCATTCGACAATAATGAAGTCATTGCCTCCACCTCCACTTGTGGTCAAAAAGCAGATTTACCAAGCCAAAAGCATTCTCTCACCAGTTATTCAAAAGACCACTACCAATACCATACGGTGACAGGGCTTCGCACTTGACAGCAAAAGAAGCAATGCAAATCAGACCCTCGGCAATATTTATGAAATCCAATACATACACTTTTAATCGCTCTTCCTCAAACGAATACCATATCTGATAAGTTCGGATACATTGTTCGACTACCAGCGGCGCTACGCATCATTTTCACTTTTTAGCTTTTTATTATTTTTTGATGAAACGCTTGGTGGATGCAGCTCATTGCGATTAAGAATAAAAGTGAGAAGTCATTAATCGGTAAGGCAGGGACAAATGCTCAACATGCAGGCTTCATGGCGTTCACAAATAAGGAACCCATGCACGTACTATGTACTCAAGCCCTCTTCTCGCAAATCCATAGCCCACAGGAATGCTTCGTGCATGTTAACGTACAGCCTATCTCGTCGTTGGAGGCACCACACTCCGCACCATTGAACAGGCTAGCATTCAGTACATAAAATGATTACATGCAGCCATCGCCCTTTCTGCCTCTTCCAACTCAACATCCAGGACGGGTAGCAACGAAGGGTGGCGAGCACCATCAGAGGCTATGCGAGCGATGATGTACATAAGGCGTTTCAACGCATACGGCAGACGGCGCCTACTGTGACATTGCAGTGCAGAATCGATCATGCACATCACGAAGTGGAATCTATAGACATCGCCTTCTGCGCCGCAAAGCGCAGGACATTCAGAAAGGTGCTATCCACACTCATCCGTCCACTGTCTGATAGAATGGCTAAAAGAAACTATGAATTTTTGTAACATCCTTGCCTTTGCAAAACGCTGAATAGCAAAGGAATTTGTCGGAAGTAGGTTGCTTCCGGCCCACACTTCGCACACGGTTAGCAATTCTGTCGGTAGTATCGTATAGCCTTGCAAAGCACCTCCACCTCTGACTCAGCCTCTGCATCATCTGTCACTGCAAAAGTACGATGCAGCATACGACAAAGTGTTGCGTTCACCCACGCCATGCATCTCAGGTTATTGCGTAGAATGTCAGTGGCAGTGCGGCATTTGAGAAGCCACTTCATGTTGGGCATTGCCCCACGCACATTGACGATGCCTGCGCCATCGCGTTAATCGAAATTTTCTATTTGCACGACTGGTGGAAGCTTCTCAACCATGGACATCGCAACAGCATTTAATGAGACTCATTCTCTATTTGTGGTGCGCTCACTTCCACAGAGCTCAGCTGAATGTCTTGAGTAAACCTGAGCACGTTTCTCATCAATGCTCACCCAAGAAGGGCTCAGTGTGGCCCTTCTACTAGCTGCAGCATCACCCTATCGCGCTTTGCATATTCTGCCACCAGCTATGTTACACGATGATTGCCTAGTCTAACTACTTAGTTCGCATTGTCTTGACGGTTGTTGGGTGACTAGACGCACAAGCCAATCTCTGTTTACCTTTTGTCAAAACCACATTGCATTTAAATTCTATGAACAAATTCGTCTATTCGCCCCTTTGAGCTTGTGGCTAGTGACATTCCAGTTCAAAATCGCTCATGGCAAAACACAGGATAGCTTGCTTCTTTGATCACTGAGGAAAGTGACTGCGCAGTCATAGTCTACTCCCAATTCACACCGCCTTCCTTGAACTGACCATGTCTGTGCCACTGAGGCGTTTAAAATTTTGATTTGCACAATCTTACTTAGCTCCTCCACCTCAGACGCGATAGCTGCAGCGAGTGGTTTGCAAAAGGGAGCCATGACCAATATCTCCCTTTTTATAGAGTCCTGCTTTCATTAATGTTTACGACCTTGATGGTGAAGGGGGTTTTTCGACTAAGCACAATCATCTGCTTAACGTAACAAGCAAATCTACTTTTCGACCCACAACTGGGGAAGAAAATCGTAGCATTGCGGCACTTCCTTGAGGGCAAAGGGAAAGGGATCAGGACTACTGGCATGATCTGGATGCCAGCTCACATGGCTAGGGCAATATGGTCGCCTTAAGTAACCGGGATATTAAGTTAATCCTATGCGTAAAAATCAAGCACAAAGTATCTAAATTTTGACTTCCGTAAGTGTTATACCTCGAGTCCTCACAGAAGTCATAATAAACCTACGTATCATATGAGACTATGGTATATACTTTCGCAGAGTAGGGCAGGAAGGCTAATGACATGGTTTGAAGGCCACCTTGCGACAATGAGTCATAACCCCTAAGGACTGAAACGCCGGAGTTCATTCCATTCGGGTGTAGTCCCTGCAAGCTAAAATATTTGTGCATGAGGACGATTTGTCAATTTTAAATAGGTGAGTAAATACCACTTGAGGACAACAAATAACTGATAACCTTGGTTAAAACTTCTTTCACAACAAAGAATTTTTTCGCTGTTTGATGGACAGACACGAAGTTAAATGATTGGTGCACAACGAAAGACAGATTGTCAAGAGTGGCGAAATTCATTGTGAGCCATGTGGCGCACGATGCAACTTACCGCACCTTACAGTGAATAATCAAATAAACATTTTATATAAGGCACGCTAAATTATTAATTAAACGCTTATGCATAGGGCGTTCGGATTGGTAATCGGCGAATTAAATTTTACTGTTGGATGAGCTCCCGTGTGCACTGGAGAGTGAGCGAACTTACCGCGCCTCTCACGGTGAATTCGACTCTATTTCTCAGCCACCTAATCAGAAATCATCGCTGGTCTGCTTAGAGCTCGGATGCTGAAATCCACTGCCCTTAGGCGATCTACTTTATCCAGTAGCAGTCCGACCTCCAGTCTCTGGTTCATCCAACTCAGTGGCTACTTCAACGTAGGCGGGTCTTGAGGCACAGACATTTCCCTGAGGCGACGAAATGTGCAGTGGATGTTGGTGACGGGGAGGTAAAGTAATGACCTCCACAGTTGCTCCCCTTTTTTAGCTCACCATTGGCACATTTTTGTGTGAGCATTTGTTATCCTTGCAATTTTGTGTTGGAACAGAGCAAATTGTTTGCTGCACTTACACCAGAATCGAAAATAGGCAGTCGGACGTGTCTGATATTTAAACCAACCCTTATCACTTTGGCAACACCAAGTTAATGTTTTATTAAAAGTGAACTCTCATTTCATAGTGAGTGTCGCCTTTCATCATCATATTAGCTGCAACCGGTCAGTGAAATCATGCATATTCGTGCTGCATTAGGCTCTCCTCCCTTATGAAGGAACTGTGCCTTCCAAGTGAGCACATTTGCATTCAAATGCAACTCAAAGATATTCGTGAAACCAAGGTACCCACTGAGTGTGCACGATTCGTCATGAGAAGCAAACACGAAGACAGAGAATCATTGACCCTAACATGACAGCTATTGTTGGACCCAGCTAATCACGATACACGAACTGAAATGCTTCGATGTCTTGAAGGCAAAGTGTTGCGTGGGACTGGTGGCTTCGACATCTTCGGAGTCATCAACGATAGCCCCTTATCGGTTCGACGCAGATGTAAATGTTAGCATTGCATAAAATTTTGGAGGCGAGAACGGGCTTGACACGTGCACCATACATTTCTAAAGGATGATATCGCCACGAAACAAAAGTAATGGTGCTAATGCTTCCTGTTTTTTTGCTAGTCTACATCACTCTTGCAATACATTGGCCAAATAATTGGACTTTCTAACACCAAAATTGATTGTAAATGATGTTTTGCCATGAAGTTAGTGCCATGGTATTTTGATGCAAGCAATTAGTGTCGTTAGTGTTTTGGAAAATGATCAGCAAAGTACTCGAGTGGTGGTAGTTAAGCATAGGCGAGTCTTGTGACAGATAGTGCAATCCCATGCCCCACTAGAAAATTAGCCCACATTTTGGATTGAGACTACTTGCACTGTTTGCATCGAATCGGCCCACAAGAAAGTAACACAGTTGAATAGTCCCGAACAAATTAACCGCCAGCACTGGACTTACAATGCTGCCCTTTTCATGCAATATTCCCAGTTATTCTATCTGCCTTATTGCATTTGGCTTTAAACCACATTATGTCCCGAATGTCCTGCAGATGTGATGTGTGTGGAGTGAATGCCCACTAAATTCACACATTCCTCCTTTTCATAGCCAAAACAGAATCTATTGAATATCAAAGCATGTTCTAGTAGTGGCTGGTCATGCAGGCGCAACAAAATAATGAGTCGGCACAAAGGTTAGTGTCACACGCTCCAACCCCAACTCCATCAAATTCTGTCGGAGCATTTGAGTTTGACTCCATTATCTGTCTAAAACATCCGTAGAGTGTGAAGAGGGGAGGAAGGGATTGTGGAGCTATCAGAAGAATTCCGTTGAGCAACAGGAAGCATATTGTTCGACCAAAGCTAAAAACCAAGGAGGGAAACGAACCACGGGTCATATTAACATATACTTTCCAGCAACGGAATGAGCAGCATATTCAGCAGAGTCAAACAGAAGCTGTACAGCCGTTTGGAAGCGTCTTTGAACATTGACTTTCCCAGACACGTTTCCACGTTTAATTCTCGTTTGGAAGATACTGCAGTCAGCCATGCGGAAGGGACAATTCGACTTTTCGGACTGGCGATTACGGAAGACACTTGGGCACCATCACGGATGTTCTGCATATCTCTACTTAAAGCAAATGCTTAACAGGATGGTGTCGAGGCTCAATGAAGATCGCTTTTGTGTCTACGACGAAGAGGTTTCTTTCGAATACCTTAAAGGCAAAGCTCTTGACAGCTTTTGCGAGAAAAGTCTACCATCACCCTCAAATCTATCGTTTTCAAAGGCATGGGATAGCCAAACGCAACACTGTGCTGTTATTCACCGAGGTAGAGTCAGACAGAGAATATCTTCGCAAGGCTGAACGAGAAATCACTCAAAGGTGAAAAAAACACCAACTTTTGGATTATTTGAAACTGTGTATTCTGTATAAATGCAGTGACTCAATTTTTAACAACGTCTGTGGTTAGAATGAAGGAGGTGTAGGATACGCATATGAGGGATTTCCCTTCGTCGCTCTTATAACTAGCTGTTGTGATCATATCAATGTGAGAGTGTCCAGACTACCACTGCCAAACAACTCAACTACGTGTTCGTGACGAACTCTAAACTGCCGCCAAAGACGAAGTCCTTGCAAATCAGAAACGAGGTTCACTGACGGCAACCATCGTGGCCAAGGTGAAGAGACTAACCATGATTGTGTGAATCAAATTTCGCAACTCTCTCAGAGGCACGAGCATCGTCAAGTCTAGGGAAGGAGGTGTGAATCAGGAGCAGACTTGGACTACGCAACCACTTTCCGGAGTTATCAAAGAAGCAAGTCATCCTGTGTTTTGCCGTGAGCAAATGTGAAGTGGACTTTCGCTGCCTACAAGCACGATAGGACAATTGGTTAGGTTAGTCTATGGATATCAAATGCTGCGTGGACTAGACAAAAGTTAAGCGATAAATTGGATGTTTGCCTAATCATCAACAAACGTCAAAATTACGTGGGCTGAGTAGTTTGATGAGACAAACATCAGCTTGGTAAAGGCTGGAGGCCCATGCAATATAGTTGGTGACAGAATCCACAAAATGTGTGCTCGGGTTAGGCGAGGGCGATGTTGCAGCTGGTAGAGGAGCCACACTGAGCACTTCTTGAGTGAGCGTTGATACGCACCGTGCTTACGTTTACTCAAGGCATTCACCCGAACTCTGCTAGCGGTGAATGCATAACAAGTTGAGAATCAGTCTCATAAAATTGCATTTGTGATGCGCATGATGGAGAGGCTTCCAACACTTGTGCAAATTGAAATTTGTGAATACCTCGATGGCGCAGACATCGTCAATGTGTGTGAGGCACTGCCCAACATGAAGTCGCTTCTCAACAATCCCACCATCAAGGGCATTCTACGCAAGTACGTGAGACACATGGGGTGGGTGGACGCAACGCTTTGTCTTGTGCTGTGTCGTACTTTCACATTGGCGCATGATGCAGAAGCTGAGTCAGGGGCAGAGGCAGAGACAGAGGCGGAGGCAGAGTCAGAGGTGGAGGTGGAGGTGCTTTGCAAGACTATACGATACTACCAAGAGAATAGCCAACCATGCACCCTCGAGCAGTGAACAAATGAGCATCGACAGCGCCTATTTGAAAATAGTTTCAATTACTGTGCTCGTACCGATGCCTGTGATTCGGATGAAGAAGAGAGGCAGCAGGACTGTGCGCTTATCGACACTTACACCATCCGCCAATTCCGCTTCGTAATGTGTGCGATGAATTCTGCGTTGCAATGTCACAGTGGGCGCCGTCTGTCGTATGCTTTGAAGCACCTTATGTACAGCATCGCTCGCATAGCCTTCAACGGGATCCGTCGTCCTCCATTGCTACTCATCCTGGATGCTAATCCAGAAGAGACGGAGGGGATGACGACTGCGTGCGATCATTTCGAGTGCCTTGTGACCAGTCTTTGCAAGCTGAATGTTAGCCCGTGCAAGTGGTGGAGAGTGTGGCGTCTCCAACGGCGAGATGGATTGTACGTAAACGCGCGTGAAGCGTTCCAGTGGGCCTTGACGCAACTCCTCACTACCAATGTTGAGGGTAGCACCCAATTCCACAGCATGCAGTCCAGTGATAGAGGTGCCACGCAGTCGCGAGAAGGGGGCTCTGGTTAATAAGGTGTGCTTATTAGTAAGATTTTGTTCTCCCTCTTCCAGTTAATGACCTCTCCCTTACATTCTTGATATTGGTGGGCTGTATTTGAAACTTTTGTCACAATTACATAATAAAAAACCTAAAAATATGAATGCAACCCCTAGTGTTAATGGTAGCTGCACGATATTTTAGATCCTGTAAAGGATGGTTTCCTTCTATGGATTAGCAAATGAAAGTGTGCATACCTGAATCTCTTAAATGTAGCCGATGGCTCACTATGTGTTTCTTTTTTCGTTGTAAAATGCGAAACCATGTGACCGCATGGCGATTGGGAGTGTTAATTGGAATAAATGGTGGAAGGATGGTTTCAGCTCGATAAGCCCACTTGTTGATTCAGAGGTTGAGGTGCAGTCAATTACCTCCTTATTATCGAATGCTTCTTCGGGAATGTCCTTGTTGTTTGCAGCAGTATCTTTAGGTAATGTGTCGAAATTTGACGAAGCCAATTTGCCTTGTGTCTTGCGCGCTAGCTTTGATAGCCAATTATAAGGAAATACGTGTAGAGGTGGTGCATCCCTTACATACCCACATCCAACGTTGGCTGAAGTGTCAAAATTCTCGATGTAAGCACCAAACTTTTATTTGAGCATCCCTTACTCTTTGTAAGAAAAGCCCATCGTTTCTAAAGCACGAAGGCGTAGACGGAATTGCGCAAAATTCTTACATTACATGAAGAACATGCCAATGAGTAGGCAGGTGGCGTCTCGTAATCCTCTTTTACAGCCCCTAAACAAGATCCTACTGCAGATGAATCATAGAGGGCGATGCCTAGACGATGCAAGCCTAATGCAAATGAATCTCGCACTTTCTTAGGTCTCTAGCGGATGATGGGTGCACCGCCTCAATATAGCAAGTGACAATGCTCAAGTTAATTCCATGCTGCCATCTTAGACGAGAACCGGTGAATTTGGGTAGCGTTGCTGCGTTGGGTGTAAGGCTTTGCGATGTTGCCTAAGTGCTTCAATATCAAGTCCCCTTGTCGACAACCACCCTTAAGCTGGAGTGTGCAGTTGTGCACACCTACAGACACTCTCAGGTCTTCAAATTAAAAGTAGGGGCCGAATTTTCTCCATTTGCAGTGTACATCAAAGCTACCTTTACGATCCACCAGTACTCTTCTAAGGCACCTCAATTCTTCGCGTTAATTGTTGAGTTGTTATGGCTCAAATCTATCTCTTGCACAGATATTGCATAACTTACCACTGGAAATTTTTCGGTGGCACTTGTGGTGCTGTCACCTCAGAACTAATTTTTTTCCTCTTTTAAGTAACGCGTGTTCAAGTGGATGTCCAAGTGCAGTGTGTGACCAACTCTGCTGAAAATCGCCGCGTAGTGAACAGTTTTGAATTGGGTGAGTTTCGTAGTCAAAAGCACAACCACGAAGTGCTTTTATAAGAGGATCAAGAATACGCAGGCAAACTATGTGGCGATTAGGCACCCAAAGGTGGACAATCCTCTTGATATTTGGCAAACCTCGGTCCACGTAATTTACACTTGATTGACAATCCACTGTGTAGCCACCGCGGGTGCCACTGGGTACTGTGAGA
Organism: Taenia asiatica; assembly: GCA_001693035.2. NCBI lineage: Eukaryota > Metazoa > Platyhelminthes > Cestoda > Cyclophyllidea > Taeniidae > Taenia > Taenia asiatica. Next base: position 40,140 of record LWMJ02000191.1, on the reverse strand, counting down.
TCGTAGGGTCAACACCAATTTTGCTTCTCTATTTCTATAGGTGGGTAGAAATTTCACAGCCAGTAAATTCATTTTGTGATGGAGAAGCCATCCTACCACTTAGTGGGCAAGTGTACGGACACTTTGACAACCCGAACCCGATCGGTTAATAATGGAACATAGTCGCATTAAAAATTTCATTCGTGTTGAGTAGCCACAACGGATGGATTTTAACGTTTATTTAAAGTAATTTCACTTCAAGTCTATTATTATTTCTACAAATCATTCAAAATGCGGAGTATAATTAGGGTATACCTAGTGGAGTTTTGTTGGTTAATATAAATTGTGGGGTCGTAGGCCACTCCGCCATCTTCCGTATTATGCCGTATGCTAGTGAACCAGCCATGCGCTGGTAGCCAAGGCTGTAACTGCTAGCACAAGGGGTAAAACATGACCCAACTGAATTCGACTACAACTGACCCCTACAATCCTGAACAATTGCACGCAGACGTGCAAAGGACGCCATTCAAGCACGTTTTCCTACTCGTGGCGACATAAATTGTGGTTGTAGGGCACTGCAGTCCAGTGTCGAGAGTCCACCGGCAAGGACGAAATGCCCACGGGATTGCTATACGACTCATTGTTTTTCAAAGTCAACACTGCCAACAAATTGTCGTTTGCGCAGATAGTTGACAGCAGCGTACGATGTCAGCGGGTGCTAATGAGCAGTGCAAAGTAGTTGCAAGAATGACATGAGGCCAGATGCATTGTGTTTGCTCCACTTGTTTCCAACAAACTTTATTACCTAAACTCAGTTTGTTGACTGGGTCAACAAGATGAAATGAAACGCAAGTTCAGACTAGCTGCGGTATCATCCTTGCTGCACAGGTGCTTTGAAATTCATAAGCCTTTCATTCTGTGGATGAGGTTCATTTATGTATGAGCAATTTTATAATGAGTACTGTGTTCTCAACTCTGCTGTAATTCTGAGATAATTTCCACTGTTTGCATCGAATGGGCCCACAAGAAATTGCACAGAGTTGAATGTTCTTGGGCAAATTCACTGCCTACCAGTGCTAGGCCTACGATTTCGCCTTTGTGACGCAAGTGCACCAAATACTAGTGCGATGCTGCTAGGCACGTGGCAAGGTTGCAACTACACCAAATCAACCAACATGCTGGTCAAATTTGAAATTGGAAAGCATATAGCTGCACACAGCACGTTTCACCTGTATGAGCAGGTACCATGTTGGCATTCGTCGCCACCCTTGTTTATGCTGTCTCCACTTCAGGTAGGATTCCATTCCCTTTTCCCTGCATTTTGACGTGTAAATTCATCCTACAATCCCAAACATTCACTAGGCCAATCATCAGAAATGAGCGATTTAAGCTACTTTGAATCATAAATTCAAAGTAGTCATTTGGATAACATGCATAAGCACTTAAAATGCAATATATCAGTGCACTCATCTACACTGTGATTTGGGTGTAACCCATGTCCTTTCGTGTAGTTCTGCTATTCGCATTTCCCTTTGGTGCATAATGTAATGCCTAGGAATAAAGTGTAAAGACCTTGTCTAGGCTAGATTTCTTTCCTCAGATTTTTACGCAGCGAGTGTCATGAAACGATTTTTGCTTGCTGATTTACCTTTAAAACGTAGAGTTAGGATGCATCAAGATAACGCTTTAACACCTCAACAAAATAAAACCGAGAAGATGGTCTCATGCCAAGGAGAGGGTGCTGAGTGCCTAAAAATCATCTTGAGCACCATTTATGCTTCTTACTTCATTAGAGTAACATGAATGTTTTGTAAAGGTTAAGTTTTCATTTAAATGCGAATGCATAGGACCTTTGGATTGACACTCAGTATTTGCGGCTTAATGCCAGTCGACCTCTCGCATACATCAGAGGGTTGACGAACTTACTGCTTCCTTCCCAGTGACTTGAACTTGATTCCCCAACCACTTTTTTAGTAGTCATCGCTGGTTTGCTTAATTCGTGGATAAACTCTGCTATTTTCCCAAAAGATATTGAGTTTCACTACCCACGGACAATTTACCATGTGGAGTGGGAGTCCAATTTTAAAGTCTGTGGTTTCATCTACGCAGTAGTCATTTCCATGAAGGCAATGGAAGGTGCTGCAGATGTTGCTCACAGGGAGGTAGAGCACTGGTTCACCTCCACGTGCCCATTTTGCACAGCTAAACATCGCTTTTTAATTCAATTTTGGCACAAGTAAGTCTATTTTGGAAGCTGCAGTTAAAGAGAATCGCACCCGCGAAACTTCGTTCTATTAATCGAAATTACAAGGTCCTTTACGATTTGATTGAATCGTAGATTCTTCGTTGTTTATGCAAGTTATGCGAGCCTGAGACTCGCTGTACTTTGACCTGTTTCGTGCATCTTACTCCCCATAGTGGGGAGGCGCATGTCCCAGCTACTGTAATGCACAGATGCGTAGGCAAGTGCATCATGTCAAAAAACAATGGAAACATTATATAACTCCAGCCTATATCAGTTATTAAATGTGCCACAAGTCGCCTAAATCGGGTAGTCGTAGGCCGGATTCTATGTTTGGCAAAATGTGCTTTAGCAATGCAAAATAACCATTGCTGTAGCATTACAAATGCACATAACTTTTTACATTTGTCTGACAAAAGAGTTGCTTCGAAGAGGCGTCTACACCACTGCTGACGCCAGAGTCAATGCTGAAGGTAGCATTCATCGCTTTTACCTGCAATCAATCTTGCAAATGGACTGATGAGGAAGAAAATGATCCTCTGCCACAAAATCGCATCATGTCGTCAAATGGCAGTCTGTCGGAAGCTGCTCAAGTTTCGATGTAATGGAGGAGAGGATGCTATCGCTTCCCACTGCTGCCTGTATGGGGCTCATTTGCCCTACAACAACGCAGTGCTATTTCTGGGAAGGTGAATACCTTTAACTGCTTGATAAAATTCGAATACTAATAGGCGGTGTTGGAGCATCCTAGTCAGCCTTTTAACATTGGGTCATGGATGTTGAAAGTAGGCTTGAAACACTCTTTGTCACTTAGGAAACACCAGATTGGGGTCAAATTTTGAGCTGAAGTAGGAACACCAGCTGTAATAAAAACTATGCTTTACTTCTAAGGATTGTACCACACACTGATGTTAGTATGTGGAAATCAAGCAAGACAGACTGACAAATGCGGTAGAATCGCAAACATAGAATGTCTGAGAGGTTCTGAAGGCCGACTATCTGCCGAAGGACGCAGGACCCTCGTCGAACACCGCTGAAGAGCTCTTACAACATTCATGCATAATAGCATAGTAACTACGCTCCCACTTCATATCACTAACATATATTTTGCCTCCCTTTGTCTCGAAAGGAGCATCAGCTCACGAAAATGTCCTGTGCAGAAATGGCCGTCGTAAGTCACCAACTGAAGCTGTCAAGCCTTCAGCTCAATTCTCCAAAGAATGTAGGCATTAAAGAAAGTTAAAGGGATTCCTAATGCAAATCTCAAGGAGGCTGAGTTAACTTGGCAATGCTTGTGAGAGTTTGCCATCTAGTGGAGCACTCCAAGATATTTTAAACTGATTAAGAGGACAAGAATAATCGTGAGGCTCAACAAAGTGCTCCTCTACGCAAGTCCGCGGCAATACAACATCCGAGGAATAAAGCCCGCGGTCAGTAACTCGTAAAGCTGCTTGAAATGCAGTTCAAGCAATGGGACTCAACAAAGTTAGACTTCAAAAGGATTTCCCATTTGCTCTGATGTATAGAGGCATTGCAATGCCGTACATGTTAGCGGAGAACACGTCGGACAGGTGAGCATCTGCAAAGAAAGGTGGACAGTAGATTTGTTGCAGAATGTCTTCCGACTTAGCCATACCACCACATTGGCGTAAGAGGGCTTGGTTAGGCGTAATAATCCATGACAGGAGATAACGTGAACACGGAGATGAGTAGTGATTGGGCCATGGATTTGAGAATAGATGGTAAAGGGTATAGCTTGACACGTAAGTTGACTGAACGTTAAATGATCTCGTGAAGACCGTTTTTGAGGTCAGTGGAAGCGAAATGCAAGATAGCAACCAAGTCGTAGATGCACTTTAAATCAGTGGGTACATCAGGTAAGCCAATCGCATCGCAGTAGTCGGTCAGTATCAAAGCCAGGCTATAAGTCTATCCACAGTGAGAATTTATACAAAGCAGGCTCTCATTCATGCGTTTCATGCAACCCCTGCTAATACCGAGCCTACCACAAATTAAAATTTTGGATTCATCCTGCAAACCTGCAGTCTTGGCAATGGCGAGGTTTACTGTCAGTGTGAAAATCGAGGTTGGCAAACGTTGTGATACCTCAGACATCGTCAATGTGTGTGAAGTAATGCCCTGCATGAAGTCAATTCTCAAATCACCCACCATCGAGGCCACTTTGCACAGTCACGTGAGACAAATAGAGTTGTGGAGTTGTTTGACATCCGATTGCAGCTGCGATCACTTGAGTGGTGAGTGTATCTTTGCATTAAACTCCTCCTTAACTCACAGCCAAAAGGATACGGCAAGAACACTTCAAGTGTCCGTAGAAATTCGTGATATCAATGCTTGGTTCTTTTATAGTAGTGGTTTTCAATTATCCACTTATGACGACAATTCGTCAAATCGGTTGCCGTGCACCAGTCAAGACTCGTGTCATAAATCTGTGACGCTGCTTAGTGGTGTGTTATTTGCAGCGTTATGTCCTCATTTTTCCCTTAGGTGACAGATGACATGCACCTCACCGTCTCCATGCACACCTGTGCAGTCAGCACCGTTGCCCTCTGACGTCTAGCCAACGCAAGCACAAGGACAGGAAAGTGAGCAACTGAAATGCATACTGCTCGTGTCATTACCTTCCTCCTGATCCTGCCCACATGAATCGTGAAGGCAAGGTATTAATGCAGTGGAAGCTCTGTTCCATTCACTATATCATGCCGTGGGGTAAGAGAAATAAAGATTAGTTGGGGAAGGGGACAGGAACTGCGTAATGGAGATCGGCTCCTAACCATGGCGACAGCAGAACAATCGCCATTGACTTCGCGACTCCTCTTGATCCTGGGCTGGCGTTTTCGCTCTGGAAGCGTAGAAAGGCGACATGGAGGAGCAATGAAAAGGCGGCAGTAATTAATGGAAGAAGACGTTGGGTAAGCCGCTCGCGCCACCAACGATCGGCTATAATAAGGCCATAAACCATGCCGACATAGGCTATGCCCCAAAACGGTAGCAAAGATCAGACCAATACCACTAGCTCAAAACGACCGATCCTGAAATAACTGCTGCAGCACGAAAGCATAGACCAAGTCTTGAGTTAGAGCTCCTATGCAACACGTACAGTGTGAGTTGAGGATGGCAGTGAAGACAGTGGAACTCACTTGGGTCGGTGTCAACGAGGCGCATGACCCCAACGACCGTCAGGCTGGTTGGGTCTGTGTTCACTGAGGCGGAAGGCAGCTTTGCTGCCAATGCTACCACTAAAACACAATATCTGTTAGACATATTGCACCGTAAGAAAGGCTTTTGGCAGCAATTTATGCCTTTCTTTTTCTAAAATAGTAGCACATCCTAATGCGCGCGCACGCTTTAAACTACATTTGGTTTAAGTGCGCACTTGTTTATTTGCAAGGCAGGGCATCCATTGAGATTTGCTCATCGTGTGTGTTTTGCCGAAGCTATTGTCTAATGTACTGTGCCGGTCGGCTTGCCTCTGAACCATGTCAGCAGTACTGATTTCAGCCCTTTATGTTGAAGGTTTCTCGAAGTATTGAGGCTTCTTGCCCCCAATAAAGTTGCGTGGGGCTACAATAGGAAAGCGTTCAGGAGTTTTACTAGTGTCAAGCTTGCGGCTAATGTCACTGTTCATTGAAAAATAACGACCCGTACAAAAGTATACCATACATGGCATTAGTAATGCTCTGGTCTCCACCTCCAACAAAGATGCATTCGTCTTCATCTCATCATCATTTGACTAGGCTCAGAAATTAACAACCTTGAGTAAAGGCATGCACCGTCATTGCAATTACTTTGTGGTGTCGAGAGGCTTCTCCAAAGACGAAAACGTATCGCATCACTGGAATGCACGCTTACATATTTTACAATTGGAAGGGATTCATGCCGTTGACGTGGCACTTATGGCAGCATTACTGGCTGAAGTGAACCGGTCATTCTGCCAAAAGACCGTGCTTTGAACAATCAACCGCCATATCATAAGGCAAATTCACTTCACAGTGGAATCGGTGGTGAGGAAAAACACACACAAGCCAGCCGCGTCAGTCACACCAATCTCGGCAACTGAGTGGATGTTTGACTGCAATGCCAATGATCCCTCCTGGCGTTTCAAATGAACCTATGGTGTCATCCGATTTGGAGTCTGACTTCAAAGACAGGCAATTTTGGGTGCTAAACATACAGCAAAGGATCGGGTTACTGCCATGAATCATGGTCAGCTAACCCGGTGAAGGCATAATGACCAGTACACTGAATGCATCTCCATCAAAACTGACAGCAATGATACAATCCAAAGATCAGCACAATATTTCACATTTCGATGCTATGAGGTAATAATTCTATCACATTTTGCGGCACACTTGTTGAGAAGTAAAAGGATTTTTCTTTTCTACACAAACACAATTCACTTGAAGCCAATCTAGTTATCCTGCATGCAATGCACAGGTTTCACTGAATTTGCGGGCCAAAATATTGTGCACCTTTTTAGCAGACAATGCATGCAACCTAAAACTTGTTTGGTTGTTACAGTATTTGATAGCCGAATGAGTTAAGGTCATATCCGAGGCTATTAAAAGACGCAATGCCTGTTTCGCTTCAGGATGCCGATGGTTTTGCCGTATTCAGCAGGAGTTCTATAAAAAGCAACTTAAAATTTGTTCCCACAAACTTTGGCAGAAGCGAGAACCTGCTTCTAGCAGTTCACGTTTTCATTTCAGGCACGTGATTCCCATTCGCTCCATTTAATCAAAGAATTGAATGACAAAACTAGGCTTTAATCACTCAAAGCTTGCTATTCATCTCACGTCAATGCTGGCAACATTGAGTTTGACTGCTGCGTTTTGATTCGCATTGTGACCGCAATCAACTTCCTGCCTGTGGATATTCTCCTAAAACTGTGTGGAAGTGTGCAGGAACCTACCCAGTAAGAAGGTCCGAAGTTATCCAACGACTTCCCCGTGAATCAGTTTGCCAACCTCTCCAATGTAGCGGATAACCCAAGCACGCCCATCAGATACTTTGGACTACGTCTGCTTCCAACACGTGAACTCATTCTGCGCGGTATGCTGACGCAGGTCATAGGCAAGGATGTTCTTCTGGTAAGCGTCATCATTTGTTAGGCATTGCCTCCTTCAACAAAGAGAATAAATAGCATGCCACTACTTAGAAAATTAGATTATGAATGGAGCAGAATGTAATAGCATGCACAATAGGCATTTAGAGGGACAATGAGTAAATTGTACAAAAGAAGGCGTAAGCGAAGATTTCAATAATAATGGCACAAAGCTGATTTTATGATCTTCTATTCCAGGTCACAGCATCGAAGCATTGCTAGACAAATTGGATGCGAGTATGCTGACGCAGGTCATAGGCAAGGATGTTCTTCTGGTAAGCGTCATCATTTGTTAGGCATTGCCTCCTTCAACAAAGAGAATAAATAGCATGCCACTACTTAGAAAATTAGATTATGAATGGAGCGGAATGTAATAGCATGCACAATAGCCATTTAGAGGGACAATGAGTAAATTGTACAAAAGAAGGCGTAAGCGAAGATTTCAATAATAATGGCACAAAGCTGATTTTATGATCTTCTATTCCAGGTCACAGCATCGAAGCATTGCTAGACAAATTGGATGCGATGCTGTGGTCGCCTCTACAGTTGCGGTATGGCAAAGCCTATCAAACCAAATACCAAATTTACTGTTTTGATGAATACAACTAGATGCCTCATTCCTCTTTGAATGCTCTTGATTACCCAACACTTGAATTGTGCCGAATTAACTTAGCAGGGTCGGGGCGCGTTGACATGATTAAGAACCTGGAAGACATTAACTGGATCGCAAAGCACTGAAAGTCACATTCTCATGCCAAGGTGCTACTTAATTCCCACTAGACACGTGCAGAGGTCGCATATGCGAACGGAGCGAAATCGCGGCGCGACATAGGAGGCTGATTCAGCTGCACGTCTGGAACTGGTAAGGCATGTTTCTACACACTCTACTTACAGCATGGATTTAACTTTGTAAGGCAAAATTCTAAGTGCTTACTATGCCCTACGCTGCAGAGGGAGCCTTAGCGCTGATCACCAAACTTCATTTTCTCAGCAACGGATTGCTACTTTAAGAGAGTGAAGTAGACTCTGCCCTTCGCGAATAAGTGCGATGCATCCGCGATGCACGATAAGCAATTCAACAATGCCATTATAAATGATGGTAGTAAAGATGTAGTGTTTCCTCGTGCGCTACAAGGAAAACCAAACGATGGAAGTAGAGACGGATCGGTTAATCGGGCAGCCGACTGGACAGAACTGTAAGGGCATCCAAATGGACTGTAGTGTGGTGAATTAGGCTAAAGTCCTTTCAACTCAACACTGATTTAATACCGGTCTAACTCCAACATATTTTGCGGCTCAAGTGGATTCTGAAGTGGTAAGTTATGCCAATTTATGATTGCACAATGTCCTTAGTTTGGTGAGGCACTTTTCCACGAGCGCGATCCTATAACAAGTAGAAATCCATCAAATTGAAACCGTTTTGACAAGCTGGTGCGATCTCTGCTGTATGCAACACGAAGTGTACCAAACACGATTTATGCACTTGACACGGTTTGCTGGAAAGACTAAATTCATTTTGCCCCTCTGCCTTACACACGTATTACAATAAGCGCTGATCACCAAACTTCATTTTCTCAGCAACGGATTGCTACTTTAAGAGAGTGAAGTAGACTCTGCCCTTCGCGAATAAGTGCGATGCATCCGCGATGCACGATAAGCAATTCAACAATGCCATTATAAATGATGGTAGTAAAGATGTAGTGTTTCCTCGTGCGCTACAAGGAAAACCAAACGATGGAAGTAGAGACGGATCGGTTAATCGGGCAGCCGACTGGACAGAACTGTAAGGGCATCCAAATGGACTGTAGTGTGGTGAATTAGGCTAAAGTCCTTTCAACTCAACACTGATTTAATACCGGTCTAACTCCAACATATTTTGCGGCTCAAGTGGATTCTGAAGTGGTAAGTTATGCCAATTTATGATTGCACAATGTCCTTAGTTTGGTGAGGCACTTTTCCACGAGCGCGATCCTATAACAAGTAGAAATCCATCAAATTGAAACCGTTTTGACAAGCTGGTGCGATCTCTGCTGTATGCAACACGAAGTGTACCAAACACGATTTATGCACTTGACACGGTTTGCTGGAAAGACTAAATTCATTTTGCCCCTCTGCCTTACACACGTATTACAATAGGTGCCCTTTCGTCCTGGAAGAATTTCAATCTACATGCGGGCTACACAAGCAGTGCATGCCCAAGAGCACGGGGCATTTGGTTTCACTACAAGGAAGCAGAGAGTGAACTGAGCCTAATGTTCTTTCTCATTGTGTTGCGGTAGATGTGTACCATGGCAGAACCACTTCTCGCATATTGCAAGGCTTTTCCCAAGAAGTGTGACCGAGGTAACTGCTCAATTGAATGAATCCGATGGATAGTCATTCCAGCCCAACCACCTCCGAACACAAACGCCCTTCCTAAAAGAAAAGTGCTACATTTCATCTGAAGACAATTAAGCATTTGTAATTTACGCTGTTGTTTTCTCAACTTCCCCTTCTTCTCCCAACTACTCAATCCTGGCTTATACTCTGCAGCACTGTGCGCCTCATTGTTTTGTTCCAGGCAATAGCAAGCACCTCTCAGGCAACTTTTACTACTAAAATGAATTTTGTGAGAAGAGTTATGCATTTCATTACTCTTCGCCACCAGTGCTCTTGAGGACATAATGGACAAGAACTTGGCTTGGTTTTGCATAAAGCACCACTTCAACTAAAACTTCATTGCCCTTTTTAATGTTCGGATGCAAGAGCACTTCTTTATTTTGAAGAGGCAGATGCAAGGGAGCCTAAGTGACCTGTGCTTTTGAGCTCATTCAGCGCTTTTCAATGGCCAGTTTGCACGCTGAGTGTACGTTGGACACAAACTGATCCAGATTCTCTGGTGGGGCAACATCAACTGCGCTTTGTTGCCTTGGGTATGCTTTACACATTGTTGTCTGCAGTCGTAATCATAATCGGACCGAACTCTCCATTGGTCTCATCAACGAACCCAAGTGGAAGCGCTGATGACCGTAGACGTTGACAAGGTGTGACCGGTGCAAGTTTAGTAGCTGAGTTGCAGATCACTAGAGCAATCTCAAGCCAGTACATCTATTGGGTTGTTGACCAGCAACGAAGAGCCCTACATTGGACTGCCAAAGGTATTCCCTAGAATTCGTAGACAGCAAGTCATTTTGCCTTGATCCGTAGGGCAAAGTTAAGGTTAAGGAGAACGGGTGACAATGGGACGCGCTGACTACATTGTCTCAGGATGTATTGAGGAAGCGGTACACCTGCACCCCTTGACCAATGTCAGTACTACTCACAAGAGCATCAGTAGACAAGAGGCCAAAACACTTGAGAAAAAGAATTGGCTCCCACACAGGCCTTTTTGCGGAATATCCACACAATCACTTCCAGCCACATGCGTCACCGCATTTGCGAGGAAGACCCGAGGGAACTAACATGTATGAGAGAGCCTAATTTTCTTGCCTCATCCACGCATCAAATACGCTTTAACAGCTTTGAACAACCAAATCCCAAATTTATCCATCCAGTCACCAATCATTCCTCCTTTCATTTACTCACCTCACACTACGCGATCATTACCATCTGCTAAGTTTGTTGCGACAGTTAGTTCATTAATATCGAGCAACCGCTTACGATAGCCAACAGCATTTGCAACGACTTAGTGGCGAGGAACGTGACCTCGAAAGCACGTAGGATGCCGGAACACCAGTCACTTGTAGAGCAATGAGGCAGGTACAGCGTTGGCAGGCGCTTGAAGGCTTCGTCTGATGTGAGCCAATGTTTCGCTAAATAATTTGAGGAAAGTGAAGGTTCTGCCTGTGTTGCTCATGCTGTCGATGAAATACGTCTTACTTTGGAAACCAAGCCGCCTGCAGTTGCATCACTGGCGAACATGTCCCACATCGACAGCTCTTTTCCGATTTGAGGGTGAATCTGTCTGAATCGGTGCAACTCAGTTCCTTGCACACCTCGCTGTGTTCTTTTTATCCGTCTTCAGTTAGCATACACAGGATGCTTACGATGCTAGAACAACTATTAACAGAACATCCGCGGTAATTTGGAAACGACTGAAAGATTACAAGGCTTTATACATTTGCCCAGAACTGGCTAGCTGCTCACTTTCGTTTCGTGGTCGTCAGCATATGCTCTCCCATTTGACGAGACTGTGTCCTTGGAAATAGCTAAGATTTGAAATAAATGACGATTCCTTGAGCTAATGGTAAACATTGCATCTAGCAGTCTACCTACTTGCCTTGTCTCTTGGTTCGTCCAGAGTAAAGGTGTCTGTCAATCACATTTCTTGTGAAAATTGCGCTGTGATGCCTCCTTTGTAAGAAATTGAACTGCTTGATATGAATTCCCTCATGGCGCCAAATGGTCCGTAAAACAGCCAGATTAGAGCTAATGAAGCCATCAAGACTTTGAAAACAACTTCATGGAATTAAGTGCTTGCACAAACATAGCATTCCTGTCTGTCCCTGAAGAAGTTGATGGGAGGAGAACATGGACAGAAAGGATGCCGAGGTAACAGTCAAGTGGCATTGCTATTCATTACTTGACGGAAGCAATTTATTAGTTTAGTGGACAAAGATGTGGACAAAAGGCATAACTGAAAATCCTGCAGTTGACATGTTTATGAAAACATCTGATATTTACAAGTGCGTAACTATGTTTACCTATTTTTATAGCTTGTTATCTATAGCCTAATGCTCGTTGAAATAGACTTGCGATGAAGACATCACCATTGTCTTCCTCTGAGTGGGAATAAAATGTAGTCGTTTGAAACGCTTTTCCTAATGTGGCAGAAGACTTGAGTTTGTTGCACGCACGACTGTTTGAGAAAATACTGTGAGTTAGGTAGCCAGCCCCAACGAATGCTTGATTTGATGTTCAGATGCTCCTGACTTCGTCTCTTTTCCTCCGAACCGTCTAATCATAAGCGTAGCAATAGCTGGCATGCAGTAGCAGACACCGAGACGTATTTTCCTGTTCCGATTTTCACTACCGCCCATCCCATAACCACAAAGCCAAGTGCAATCGCCATAATGATATGCGGCATCACTAACCACATCAAAGAAGAAGCTGGTTCATGGATCAAACAAAACGCCTTCTTCTGTGTGCCCGTGGAGAGCTCTGTGTTGGCGCTTCGACGACACATTCTATGCATTCTAACGATCACTGCAAGTGATGTCTTGTTGTTTTTCTTCCTTCTTTCATGTTCTTGGGCGCATTTTGAAAACAAACCATGCCAGATTTGGCTCATAGAGATGCTCTGAACAATTTTCAGTGTTTTGGATGTTTCTTTGTAAGAGTTTGTCTTACGTCTAATATTCTACTGTTTTGAGCTAGTTCGCGGCCTTACAGTGATGCATTCACGCTTTGACTCCACGTTGGTTCCAAGCTAATGTAGAACCTGGGTTGGGCAGCACCGCCTTTGCTTTTTGTTGACTAATTTTACGGTCTCTAAGTGCTGATCAAGTAGGGGAACATCAACTTAGGTTTGGTGAGCTCTAGGACTTGTGGTCCGCAGTGGTAATCATAATAGCACTGAACACCCCATTGGTCGCAGTAAGTGGCTCGGGTGGAGGTACTGTTGCCCCAAACGTGCGCAACCTGTGAGTGATACAAATTTTGCTGCTGAACCACAAATTACCAAATTACCAAAGCTATTTTAAGTGAATGCATTAATTAGGAAGAAAATCCAGTAACTAAGAGACCTGCATCGGAAATTATTCGTGCTGTGGTTTGTGGGTAACCTCTGAACTAATGCAGGTCATTGAGAAGAGGAATTTGTTGCACAGCAGCGTTAAACTTTGATGTTCGAGCCTTGATCTGCTGTGCCCTTTTAAGCACTCCCTGTCGAGGAATCTACTCATCGACAACATTTAGCGCCATCGATTAAGCCTCATGTGCTCCTTCTAGTTCTGCCACGTCTGCATTCACAAAGAAGTATAAAATAAGAAGAGGACTGTGTTTGTGTTGCAATGCGCATTCCCTTTTCCGTACTATGCAGTAATATTTTGCTGCCAAGGTTATTTGTTACCGCGGTTGCCCTGTTAGGCCACTCACCTTTATTCACTCTAATTGGATGAATGCTTGATGGTCGTTCTCTCTGTGAGTCTCTTCGCCATCAGATGGTCTAGAGAGTGTCACGATTGAAGAGATTTTGGAAAGGTTGTGCTACCCTGCAACTTCATTTTTTCTCTTGATAAACCCGACAAACGTGCGTTTGCTATTATACTGATTTCTTCCTAACTTATTTGCAACAACGAGGTACTTACGTTTACGGTTGCTTGGTTTAAAGGTGAGCAACGCTTGAATAGGTGCAAAGCAGATCTTTGTACATTCCACTGCGTTCCCTTTATCTTCCAGCAATTCGTTTCGCTTGCGCCTAAAGGGATCCCAGTGGAAAGAGCAGTCATTGCTATTGTAAGTTCCTCATCACTTGCCTACCAAGGGAGTGTCGCCATGGTAGGCTGCTTCACAAACTTGGCCGAACCTGAACTTACAAAGACGCGGATCGTCGAAACGGTCACTTCAGATTTCCTCAACCGGGAGGAGGAGGATTTGTCAGCATGAAGTGTCCAGTTCGGTCGATAGCAATCGAAATCTTAATTCCACAGGCCGACACCAGCTAAACCATGCCAGACCTTCAGATGACAAGAACACACACATGCACACACAAACTGGCAGGGAAATGGACAGGCAAAAGTGCTGAAGTTGTACTCTTCTCGAACTGCCAAAGGCTTTCTTCAAATTTGGGAAGGAGGATGACTGGAATTTAGACCTGGAACGAGCCTTGCCCTCATCAAACCAGTTTATTACTCCGTAGGCCGAGAAGGAGAGTAAAACAAGGCAAAAGTGCAGCACAAGGTTTTATGTTGACAGTTTAATAAAACCAGGCAATCCTGTAGGGGATGGAATACAAACAAAAATACTGCATACAGGGGTTTCCATTTATTCAACCTCATTTCTGATGAGGAAATCAGTCATCGGTTTGCTCTGCTTTCCCCCTCGCACAAGCCTCCACTTGTATACATCGTCTACACAGGGTGGATTCATTTAAAGAGGATTGTTACGAGTTATGATCAAATTTGGCTAATAAAAGGAAATTGAGTGCATGCTCATCTTTTTATGACTAGAGCCTCCTACGCCCACCACGATGCATTAGTGACGCCTTCTTCACGCCAAGTCACTTCATCGCATTCCTTAGGATGTTTTAATGCCTAAATTTCATCTTGTTGCGTTTACCACGTCAGAAATTCTGGTGGATTTTTCAATAGAAATTTTGAAAGGATGATAACTGCATGCTAGATTGCACGAACGTTTACACCCTTTCAAATGCAGCGCTGCCAGAAGTTATGCCAATTTATGATTACACAATGTTCTTAGTTTGGTGAGGCTCTTTTCCACCCACGCGATCCTATAACAAGTCAAAATACACTAGATTGAAACAGTTTTGACTAACTGGCTCGATCTCTGCATTATGCAACACGAATTGTGCACTTGACACGGTTTGCTGGAAAGACTAATTTCATTTTGCCCCTCTGCCTTGCACACGTATTGCAATAGGTGCCCTTTCATCCTAGAAAAATTTCAATCCCAATTTTGACGACCTCTAAAAAGGAAGCTCAAATAAATGACACTTTGTGGCATCATTAGCAGCAGTTGCTCTGAGTGCTAAAAGGGTAAGCTTTACGACTTTGTTGAAAACCTTAGAGTTGGCGCCAATCCCTTACCCATGCTATGCTATCGCAAAACACCGTTGCTGCTTGGCTGTTTATCGCTCTCCGACTACCAGGTGGTGGTTAGTTCCCCAAACTTTGGCCTTGAATTGGAAGAAAATGATGTCTCATAAAATATGCCGATGCCCTGTTTGATTGCTTACGTGATCTCTTTTTCGAGGACCTTCTCAACTATGCTAGCGACATAGATCACGCACAATGTAGGTTGTGAAAACATTTTTACGGGAAAACAACATTTTTTAACAAGTTTGCCCTCAAGTTTACTTTTGTTAATGGGGAATATGCTGGTGGTGAGTTGCTTGGGTAAGACTTTGAGGCTTCGCTGGTTATTGCGTTGCTTTTCTGGGACACTCCTCACTAAAATACTCAACCAAACGCAGAAAATCATTGCCACTGCCAGACACACAAGTAGTCCACTCACACGCCTTGTCTCTTGGCCCGTTCAGAGTAAATGTGCCTGTCAATCACATTTCTTACGAAAATTACGCTGTGATGCCCCTTTGTAAGAAATTGAGCCGCTTGATGTGATATCCTTCATGGCGCCAAATGGTCCGTAAAACAGGCAGATGAGAGTTAATGAAGCCATCAAGACTTGGAAAACAATTTCATGTTATAAAGTGCTTGTCAAAACACAGCATTCCTGTCTGTCATTTGGGCAGCTGATGGAAGGAGGACATGGGCAGAGAGGATGCCATAGCAACAGTTAAGTGGTGTTGCTACTCATTACTACACGTGCTTGACGGAAGCAACTTATTAGTTTATTGAACAAAGATGTGGACTAAAGGCATAACTGAAAGTCTTGCAGTTGTCATGTTTATGAAAACACTCGGTATTTGCGAGTTCGCAACTGCATCCATTCATTTTTTAATGACTTGTGATCCATAGCCTAATGCATGTTATTTTTTAATGACTTGTGATCCATAGCCTAATGCATGTTGAAATGGGCTTGCCATTAAGACGCCGCCTTTGTCCTACGCTGAGTGGGAAGTAATGCAGTCGTATGAAACGATTCATTTCGGTGTCAGACTTTGGCGTCAATAACGTTGGATTGGAAGCTGCGCTATGCTTACTTGGTTAAACATTTTATTTCCTCTTGGTGGTGTCTTTCGGTAACGGCTGTGATGTGTGATCGCGATCAAGACAAGTTGTTAAACGAATTCTGCATGCGCGAGCGCTGTTTTAGTTCCCACAGCGTGTCTTGCTGTCACTCTTAGAAGGTTAAACAATTGCAAATATATTGTCAGTAAAAGAGCACACTTCTTTTATTTAACCACTGAAAGCACCTTTGGTGGATGCGCTTGCCACAGAAATAAGCTAGACAGCATTGCCGGTGGGTGCCACTTTGTGGGATTGACAATTTTACATTAACCGAATGCACGAAACCTATAGATTAGGAATAAAGTGTGTCTCCTCATAAAAGCCGTGTAGTTTCATAAAGTGGAGGTCATCAAAGAACAAGAATTGTATGTTTGGGAGGTGCGGTGGTGGCAGGTCGTTAAATTGGAACTAGGCGGTGTCATTGCTAGACAGCTTGACAAGCGCGTGTGACGCAATGACTGCGAATGAATAAAGGTGACAATGATGGAGATAAAGCACTGTTATTTTCAGTTTGCAGCCACCAGCAAAGTAGTCGTTTGTCGAATGAGACTTTTGAGTGACTTGAGTAGATGAAGTGATGAACAACATGCCATACACCGTGTCAAACTTGGCTGGTTACTAATTACACAAACAGTCTTTCAGCCATCGTCTGGTGGGAGTGCTGAGCAGTTTAATGCAGAGCTCGGATTCTGTCTTGATGTGGGAATGGATTTGTGGTGACAGAAGAGGTGAAAAGATGTAAGCGTTGCCCATAGTCCATACTAAGCAGCTGTCGCTTAAGTTACAGAGACCGAAGCGTCTACTTAGTAACGAATTTAGTCGAACTAGTGAATGCCACCATAAAAAGCCTTGCGTCTAAGGGGAATCGGCTGATGCACGATTGAAACGTGACCCCGCCTTAAGCTCTTTCTAGCAACATCAGCGCAAAGGATATGAAATGGGTGGACGTGCACCTCTGTGAGATGCTTTTTACAGACGCACAAAGCATTCCCCTTAGTTAAATTTATTCAATCGCGTTGGGGAATCCTTTCGTCAACTCGCGTCGAGAGTACTTCCTGCTAATGCTTAAGCCCATTCAAACTGTGTGATCACCACATCAAATCGCTGCAATGGACTTTCGCGATACAGGGTGATACGCTACTAATGTGATTTGCCAGAACTGCTTTCTGCTCTCCTCACTTGTCGTAGCTTGGACGTGCCCTTCTACATTTTAAAGTTTTCAAACTAGTGCAAACAAATTTTGGGGATAGCAGGTGGTACTATACTGAACGTGTGTGATTGGCCTGAAGAAGGTAGAGAAGGAAGGGAAAGGATGCAGCTGAGCGAGTACGCCTGTGTCATTTTGTGATCAGAGTTGTAAGGATCTGAACTCACTGGGAGATATCCTTTCATCAAAATAAATGTTTGCTCTGGCAAGCACTATGTGGCGAAGCCTAGACTCCTCACTTTTATTTGACTGCACTCAGGTAGTGTTTGAGGGCTTGGATGGTTTCCGCATTCTTCCCTTTTTCAGAGTATTTACTGGTTGGTGAGTTTGGTGCATGAGGCGCCGAAAAATCCGAAGCTCAATTTAGCAGACGTGATATGCTGAGTCTGTCTCCGTCTCGTATGGAAAAGTAGTGGTGCTTCATCACAATTATGATGAGCCAGCCCATGGGAGCATTCCATGGGGTGTTAAAATGCTAAATTTTGGCGCGCATATTTTGGGTGCTGCATTGTAAAAAGCTTTTGCCTACATTTAGGATTCTACTCTTTTGTGCTATTCTTCGCTGCTTTGCAATGATCTGTTTGCGCTTTGACCTTTTGTTGGAGGCAAACTAACAGTGAAGATTCTGAGTTGGACAGCACTGGTTTTGCATTTCTATTGACTAACTTTACGCTTCCTCATAGCTGATCAAGTGAGGGCACATCAACTTAGGTTCAGTGAACTTTAGCACTTGTGATCCGCGGTCATAATCTTAATCGGACTGAACACTCCATTGGTCATATGAAGGAACTCTAGTAGAGGTACTGTGTGATCGAAGCAAAATTTGCTGCTAAAATACAGGTTTCCAAAGCAATGCTAAGTGTGTGCATTAAGTAGGATGAGGGTCAGAAGGCGACGGACCTACAGTGGAAAAGTATTCGTGACATGGTTTGCGGAAAAAAAGCAAACCTCTGAATGAATGCAGGTCGTTGAGAGGTGGAGTTTGCTGCACAGTCATGTGAACCTTTGCAAAAGAGCCTTGATCCGCTGCGCCCCATCGAGCACCCTCTGCCGAGGAGTCTACTGACCGACAACATTTAGCGCCATCAGTTAAGCCTTATGTTCCCTTTTCTAGTTCTGCCACAGCCGCTTTCATATGAAATCTACAGTAGTTGTTATCATAATGGGGTTGTGAAGGTTGTGAACATCTTACACCACCTTGCAACTTTCTTTCTTGCAGTGAACCTGACGCACACCCATTTGCTACCATGCTAAAATCTTTCTTTTTTCTTTGCAAAGACGGGCCACTTGCGGTTAAGGTCGTTTGATTCAAGGGTGAGCAATGCTTGAATGGGTGCAAATCAGACCTTTGTACGATCCATTCTGTTCCTTTTATCTTCTAGAAATTCGTCCCGGTTGTGCCTGAAGGGGTTGCAGTGGGAAGAACAGTCATTGCTGTTGTAAGTTACCACCACTTGCCCACCAAGGGAGTCTCGTTATGGTAGGCTGCTTCACAGACTTGGCGGAGCCTGAACTTACAAAGACACAGATCGTCGAAATGGTTACTTCAGATCTTTTCAACCGGAAGGAGGAGGAGTTGCCAGCATGGAGTGCCCCATTCTGTCGCCAGCAATCGAGACGCCAATTCCGCAGGCCTCACACATCCACGCACACACACGCCAATTTGCAGGGCGATGGACAGGTAAAATGCTGAATGTGCACTCTTACTGGACTGCCGAATAAATTTTTACCAAATTTGGGAAGGAGGATGACTAGAGCTTTGACCTGGAACGAGTCTTGTCCTCATCAAACCAGTCAAATGCTCTGAAGGACGAGGAGGGAAGGAGAATGCCAAAAATGTTGCACAAGATTTTGCGTAGATAGCATAATAAGACCGCGTAGTCCAGCAAGGCATAAAACACGAGCAAAAATGCTGCATGCAGGTGACAGGTGGATTTTCATATGTTGGATCCCTTGTCTGATAATGAATTTCTAGTTCTGCCACAGCCGCTTTCATAAGAAATCTACCGATTCTGGAAACGCGTTGATTGGACATTGGCATCCCCTAGTTCATTCCAAATCCTCACAACTGCGCAATAACTAGACTATGGTCAGAAATTGAGTGATAAGTCGACAGTGACAATCCGCTTTTGCCCATTCAAAAATGTGTGCAGATCGTCTAAATTGTTAAGGTACCACTGGACCTCCTCTGCCCCAACTTGAAGACCATCCATCGAGAGTTTGATGCGTTTTGTGGAAAGGACGATGTAACTGAGACTGCGACATCGGATATTAGCGCAAATAACCACGCTTTATATATCGTCTGCAAAGTGCATCTCTAATACTTACTCCGCGAATTCCGTTGTTCGAATAACTTGGATGAATACTCGGGGAATGAAAGCGACGTGGGTATTGGCTTGCAAAATTGAAGGCCTCAGTCCACACAATTGACTGCGGATCGAGGCATGAGTATTTGTACTTTACTTGTGAATATTCCGACCAAGACCATGTTCGATTAAGCTTAAACAACTCACACTAGCAACAAATATCCACTCTATCATCCGGCCACAAAAGCTGAATTGTGCATCGTAAATAGTACCACAATCCATAGGATTGCGTTAAAATCAGGTTACGGAAAGGAATGTTTTGATTGCTTACATGGTCCTTAATTCAGGAGCTCTCTCAGTAATAATGGACTTCTCTGCACTTATCTCTTTACGCGAAGACAAATAATGTATCTTGCAGTTGACCAAATCGGCGGCACATTCTATGGGTGGAATATCATTCATTCTCACATAAACCTAACAATAGGGGAACGAAAAACGTGTTTGATGAGAAAGGCACAAATAATTAGCCAGAGAAATATAACGAAAATAGTCAAAACACTCCATCAATCATAACGTGTTGCATAGACTCTCCAATAGCACTTTAGAAAGTAGTTCTACAGGACTTAGATGAGTAGCCGTGCCACGTGGATGTGAAGACTTTGGTTGCCTCACACAAAAGGAACTGGTGACCCCGGTGCACTCAGTAGTGCTTGGTATCTGCTAAAATGGGTGTTTTGGGACAGCATTAAGAGTTCAATTACATTGCACTCATCGATGTCTTCAGGAGTTCCCAGCTGAATGTGTGGGACAGTAGAAGTTTAAATGATCTCGTCGGAGGCTGAAACTCAGTGGAGTTCAACACAGATTGCCCGAATGGA
>LWMJ02000191.1:0-18758 GCA_001693035.2 Taenia asiatica | reverse complement strand
TGCACTTCATGCTGGGCATCGCCTCCACCAAATTGGCGATGTCTAAGCCATTGAGGTGTTTGCAAATGTCGATTTTCAGAAACTTGGCCAGCCTCTCCATCGTGGACGCGGCAGTCTGAGTAACTGAACCTCACTCCCAACTTGTGATGTTTTAACCTCTAGCACGGATCGGGCGAACGAATCACGATAATGAGCGCATATATTCTGTGAGTCCTAATGCTCTAGAAATGTGTTTGATAAGGGTTCACAACTGCTCAGCCTATGGCTTACACCTCGTCTTAATGGGTGCTTTGCACAAGTTTTCGAGCCAGCGAAGTACACGATGACAGAGTGCTTCTCAATTCCACGTTCTAGTGCGTTCGAGCACACAGCTACGTCAGTTAACTTGCTGGAGGCTGTGAAACAGAAAGGCACGTTATATTATTTCGCTTATTCTATCTACTCAAAGTGGCATCATTCATTCCTCGCTGACCTTCTCCAACCTCAGAAATGCTAACAGCACTGTTGTCCTCGATGTTGAAGCAAAAAATAAA
The DNA here is from genome assembly GCA_001693035.2 of Taenia asiatica. NCBI lineage: Eukaryota > Metazoa > Platyhelminthes > Cestoda > Cyclophyllidea > Taeniidae > Taenia > Taenia asiatica. The sequence goes on along the minus strand of LWMJ02000191.1, from coordinate 18,225 downwards.
TTGATGACAAAGGCCATGAAAATGATGCAGTTGGGGACACTGGTTAGACCTATAAGTACGTCACACCACGTCACCTCCTAATAGCGCAAGTTTTATTCTCATCGGAGGACCCTTCGGTACACAAATTTGATGACGCTCTGCCTGCCTTATTTCAAAATGCGTCACCAAGAAGAGCACAATTCAACCGGCATGACACTCTTTGCTGTCATCACCCTCCCACCATCGAATATCAACATAGGCAAATTTGCAAACACGAGTCGTCCATGACTCTGTTTGAAAAGACCTTGTGGACCGAAGTCAACTCCGCCCCAGAATCACAGGGGATAGTTAACTAGCTGGCTACTTTCCCATCAACTTGGCTGTGTAGCAATGGCAGGGATTATTGCATGCCCCTAACTTACTTTCCCGTCAACTTGGTTGTGTAGCAATGGCGGGGGTTATTGCATGCCCCTAACTTATCCACTACATTATAGACAAAAACAGGTGGCATAGGATAGGATCAATCCTGTGGGATCACCAAGTCGTCTACCAGATACGAGAGTGTCTGTGCAGAACAAACATCTTCGCAATTCGGCTTGCATGTATTTGCTTTTCTATTCGATCACGGCTGGAACATTGCCTTTGCCAATGTCTATCGCCTTGGCGACTTGAGCGTGATGCGTATCGCAACGCCGTAGAAGGTGGGTACCAATTCTAATTAATTTGTTAGATGGATGTGATGTAATAGCGATAAATGACCAAGACTTAATTTAAAATTGTGTTGGTCATGAGACACTGGCTCCCCATTTACTAAGGACACAGGAAAACCTGATGCCCTAACACCCTGGCAGTGGAGATATGCTAGGTCACAGAGGCGTGTAAACTTCCCTCCATTGAGTCGTCGGTTTGCAGAGCGTTACAACATTGGTGAATAGCAGCACTGCTCCTACTTCCCATTACTAACATAGGTTTTGCTTCCCATAGCCTCTTAAAGAGCATCCGCCCTCGAAACCACTCCCTTCAGAAGTGGCCATCATGAAGTGCGACCAAAGGCTCTCACGCGATTAGTTTAGTTTTGCAAGTAATGTGGGTCTAGGCATCCGATCACATGTCAGCAAAGTTAATCCAAGTTGTAAGGAGTCCAACAGTGAGGACTGAGTAGGTGGATCGAGATTCGAGTTCAAGTTACTGTGAGAGAAAGCGAATGCTCGTTCACCGTCTGGATGTTGCTAGGAGCTGACTCTTAGCCAACTCAACTCCCTGACTGCCAATCCATGAACCCACCTAACTTGTGTACAACTAACAAGGGCTTCAGATTTTCCTTCCCTTTATTTATGCTGGATCGCATGTCAACCACACATTCTTATGGCACGTTTTTGTGTGCTTTCATATTCGAGAGGCATAAAATCAGCAGGCAACTTATATTTGCCCTCGTCTGTCAGCAGGATACGATGGTGGGCAGCAAAAACAAATGTGAGCTATGATGGCCGCACAGCAAACATTCAAATAGGCACTAAGAATGCAATGGTGCCTCAAAACTGGCAAAATGTGTGTTTGAGTTGTTAGTTGAGCCCAGGCAGAGCGCAGGCAGTGGACGAGCTCACTACATTGCTCACGGTGACCTGGACTTGAACACAGAACTACTCAACCAGCAGTTGGTGTTGACTCTGCCACAGCTCTCGTAAACCCCACTGACAAATGCTCGGAAGATGAATCTTCCCCTCTCTGACCACTCATTACCTCCACCGTCTAAATGATCGGCAGCCACTGTTCCAACCTTTACGATGGCTACTCCTCTATCGTGAGGCATTGGGACGCTCGATGTGAGTCAAATAGAAGTAGAGCAGGAGCTGGTGAAAGCAGTACTTCCATTTCTGACTTGTTAGAAGATGCGTCTATATCGGCTGGTAGAGCAGATGTGTGCATTGGATGTCCCAGATTACAACACTTGTCCCGTCTCATCGTGATATCACACTTCATTTACTCAATGCTTGAGAGGAAATACCCTCAACATAGGAAACTGGCAACAAGCACATCCTTAATTCAGACTTTTCATTTGTGTCCCTCCTCTTCGCAGTACCGCAATTAATAATTGTTTAGGCACGCAAATTTGTGCATACTTGCATACGAACTAGCAGTGCTGCCCTTGTCAGCTGCAACATACCCCACTTCACATCATCATTTCTTGGGAGAGCTACAAGCACTAAAATTGGATAGAAAAGCTTGCATGTTTTAACTGGTTTCACCTGTACTGCCCGCTAGCGGCAGGAGGCACGGAATGATTTGTGGCAATCAGAATCACGTTTATTTGGCCATTCTACATGGATGGCTGCTTGCCTGGGACACATGGAGGCTTGTGAGTCATTAACTAGTACCAAAATATGGGCGATCCCAGGTTATGGGTTAAGACTCACAACTTTGCTTCTAGCCTTGGGTTGTCCTGAAGTAAATGGTTAAGTCAAGACGGCCAGTCCGTTTCTATCTACTATTATCCGGTAATATAGGTGAGTGGTTTGCAAAGGCATCAGCTCATTTTTACACATCCTTTGTCACAATGATGCTGTATTTGTGGCTTTCGTCAGCTGTGTATGTAAGAAACGACCTCTTGACCACGTGAATAGATTCCAGCCCCTCCGTACGCTTGCAAATCGCATAATCTGTTTCACTGATGTGACTTATTAGACCAAGGGTATTAGCTATTCACGCAATTTTAACGATAGCGTCATTGGCATCAAGACATTCTATAACCTACGGAGAGGAGATTTGGAAGATTTTGTGGTAGAGGATGATTTGGACTGGAAATATGCGATACTGATGTTATTGTCACTTTACGAAATGGATGTGTCAAAGCAACCCTCGCGAACCAGTAGCACCTCGTTTCGCCTGGCCGACAGTCACTAGTAAGCTAGCGCATCTCCTCTGCCATGTTCCGCGTGGCATTCGAAGCATTTCAGACATCCTACGATGTCTTCCAACTTGGCGATGGATGACACATTAGCATATGGTTGACCAACCTCAATCACTTTGTGTAGCTTCAAGCATATGTGTGGGTGATACTTAGCTCACTAGAATGGATGGCTTGAAACACATGCATTTGGCAACCACATGGTGCATTGTAACGCAAAAAGCACCTGAAGCACCAAAATGATGCTGAATTTAGAGATAGAATAACTAAAATCAAACTGGGTTTTGGGAATATGGCTGCAGTTAATTCAAGGTTGAAGGCTGGAGAAGCCGAATAAGAGAAATTAGACAACTTGAAAGTGACAGTGCATGCTCGCAGACATCGATCACAACGCAAGTCATGAATCACGCAGCCACATGAAGGCAGGCAGTCGATCAGCCCGTTAGTCTCTCAGTCCGCAAGGTTTCCAAAGCTGACTGGCACCTTATTCCCAATCCCACGTTTTAAGGCATTTCAGCGCCTCTTTGCCTCAGTTAACATGTCAGCCTGCTTCTGCTTATTCCATCTGCTCAAAGCAACAGCCTCCAATCCGCATGAGTGCTGACTGTCACATCGCCTTCAATGTTCATGACAAAGTAGGATGATGAACCAAGGGATAGTCAAGCAGCTGAATATCTGCCCTCTATTTATCTACCAGCTTGGATCACCGAGTCGCCTTGTAGATGGGAGGTTGTTTGTGCCAAACAAACAAATTTACGTTTTGTCTAGCAGACATCCGCTGTCTTCGATGCGATCACGACTAGGTTACAGTCAACGCTGATCGTCTTGGTGGTTTGAACATGATGCTCATTACGATGCGGTGAGAGGAGAAAGCAGTTGCAAACTAACGTTTAAACCAGCAATACCACTTAATTTGTTAGACGCCTACGTAAAATAGCACCTCGAATGAGAGACTTGCATGTGACCCTTCTTCCCTCATTACCGGTCGGTGTTGGTGTCTGTGGATTTACCTACCAAGAGGTAGAGCTGCTTTCCACCTCGCGAATGACTTTGCTGACTATGACATTGCTGCTCTCCTATGAAAGTAGGGAAGCAAAATTAAAGTGGGCACTAAGATCTCACAGAACTCAGCGGTGGCAGCGGTGACCACACAGTGCATGGAGGGTGGGAAGGTGAAGTTGCTCAAACACACCGCTGATTAGTTTCAGCGATCCCGGTCAGTGAAAGCAAGTGGCAAATCAAGCAGTCAGATGTGGGTATATTTGCTGCGGACCAAGTGATTGTGTGACTGGGTCGCAGCAAATCTGTGGATAGAGGTGAGAATGTGATGTCAGCATGTGGAAGACAAACTCGCTCTAGCATGTTTGATTGCAGCCGTCAGATTGGCGGATAGGAAATGGGGACCATGGACATTGAAATAATTGCACAAATGAAATCTTGAACTGGTTATTTTCACCACCTAAACAAAATATTCATGATTCATTGCGAGCGATGCCATTTATTATGGTAGGAGTAGGTAGTTACGAGAATCGGACATGGTTGCGCAGTAATTTGTTTTCATCCCATCCCAGCAAACACATTTGTATTCAAATGCAATTCCGAATTAATTTGTGAAGCAAAGTTGCACATAGGGAGTAGAGGCATGTTACGTCGGGTTCTAACGTTCTAGTCGCGATATCGCAGAGATGTGCAACCCTCCTCTCCACCGAATTGTCAGGCAGCAAAGTCTTTACAACACTTGTGCATAATAGCACTGCTCTTACTCCTCACCTTATGCATATGTTTTGCCTCGGTTTTCAAATCCACACGTCACCCACACATTCTCATATAACGGTTTAGTTTACTTTTACATCCATCAGGCTGACAAAACGCCAGACATGTTATTTTTAGTCTTGGCTTGTCAGCATGCTGAGATGACGGACCACAAGAACAAATGTGAGTGGTGATGGTTGTACAAAAATCATTGATACACGCAGTAAGAATGCAGCAGCGCTTCAAAATGGGCAATCTGCGAGATTGAGTTGTTGTTAATTGAGCCCACGCAGAATGCGGGGAGTGGACGAGCTTACTGCATTGCTCACGGTAATTTTAGTTGTTGTTGACCCTGCGGCAGTTCACATGAGATCCACTGATATTTAATCGGAGGCTACGTTCCCCCTTCTTACAACGACTCGTTGCACCAACCATCTTCCTTCTACTCCTTCCATCCAGCGTCCAACTTTTCAGCAGTTCCTCTCCCACCTCTCAGGATGGCCATATCTCTAACGTGTAGCATCAGGACGCTTTCCATCAGCCAAACGGAAATCTAGCATGAACTGGTGAAAGCGATACTTCCTTTTTTGGCGTAATTAAGGATGCGCTCCTATCGACTGACACAGAAGAAATGTACACGGGATGTCCAAAGAATAAGACGATTGCCCCGTTGCATCGTGATGCCGCGCTTTATCCACCTGAGTGTGTTTTGTACACCCAAAGTCTGAGAAGAGATGACTTCGAAATGGAGAACTGGTGATGTGTGCATTTTAAATCAGACTCTGTCACTAGTGTGCGCAGTCTCCTCATAGTGTCGCGATAATTAACCTTTAGGGGCAGACACTTGTATGTGATTGGCATACAAACTAGCAGTGGAGTCCTTGCATTGGCTGGGTATATCCTTCCAGAATCACGAAGAAGTAGCTTAGACAAGCCGACGCGCTAGGTGAAACATTCATTGATGCATGCATCGCGTTGAAGTAAATCGGTCTGCATTGGGTAGCAAGTCGGGAGAAATAAGTGCCTTTATTTAACGAACGGAGTGGAGACTAACGTGAATGTCGCAGCCGATAAATTCATTCCCGCCTCCTTGACTGGGATCTGGTGAATGGGTCACCTGCACTACTGTGCTCACGCATCGGCGGATCACAACATGCTTTATGAACTCTCACCCGTTTATCCTTCGCTGCAATTGGGACCGGTAGTGCACATACTTCGCATATTTCATGCAATGCAGTTGGGACATGCTGATTAACTTACTGGAAGAACCAAACAAACACGTGTGCCTCAATCACTTGTGCTAAAATTAACTCTTTTCCTCCAAAGTCTGTCATTGTCTTTCAAGTGGTGTGAAGTAACAAACTTTGAAGATTGGTCTTCCTCTTGAAAACAGCTCACATCATGCAGCTAAAGTTGACATGCATGGGTTTCACTCTACTTCTGGATACCATGTGGACCACCCTAGCATCACCTGCATCTACAAACCCATAAGTGTACAATTCGCATTTTGCGAGGCTTTCCATCGAGCGTTTTAGAGAATTTGTTTAGTTGACTTTAAATAGTCTTGGTGGACTACAATGACAACCATACAGGGTTAAATGAATTGCAGCACACATCCAAGCTGTGCGTGCTTGTCAGTGTGAGGGAGTGAGAGGAATAGTGGCGTTCGACAACGGCGTTCAACAACGGCGACGAAGGTGATGATGATGATGGAGGAGTTAGCAACGCGTGAGCATTTTTAGAAAGTATAGTGAAGTGGTGACATAAAGGAAGGAAATCGTACATGCATACTGCTCTGATCTGTACGTTCCTATGAACAAGGATCAGCAGTGCCACCACATCTATACGATCCAGTTCACAACAAACATTTAGTTTGACATCTATACGATCCAGTTCACAACAAACATTTAGTTTGGAATCGCTTGTACTTAAGTAGCAATGCGTACTGATAGGATGCCATAGCACAAACTGCCATGTCAAAGAGGCAGCTGTGTCTTAAAGAACCCAACATGGAACAGACGCATGTCACACACCTCATGCCTACCAGTGTTTAGAGCATAATTTGGACCAACAAGTATTTATTTTAGCAATGCCGTTAAGTCATTTAAAGCGTCAACAAAAAAGTCTTTGAAGATTGTTCGTCTGGTTTTAACTAGACTGCGTTTGTGAAAATAAGCCAGTTGATGTGTTATTTTGACTGAAACAAAGTGGTCTCACAAAGGTGTCAAATAGTGCAAGAAATTCACAGCTGTCTTACAGGGACTAGAAAAATGAAAATATTTCTTGGTTTTTGGCACTAATTTCTCATTTTGTGTAATGTCAGAAAAACCTTCACCGGCCTGAAAGTGCAGAAATGGCTCTAAGTTTTTGAATAGTTTGAGTCCTTTGGCATAGTCTTAACATCACTTCGCTTCTAAATTTCAGGGCTCATCCCTCTGCAACGGGCATTTAGATAATTTCCCCCAAATGAAAGATAACAATTTGAAATTCTCAATGTCGCCCTATTTTGAGTGGCGAACAAAGTTGATATGATGTTTGAATGACCAACAGTTCCCACAAAAGCCTTTCTGGTCAAGAGGTAAGCGGTTAATTCGAGTCAGCGAACAATATATTTTCTTTTCTTTGCTCAAATTTGCTTCTCAAATCAAACCTAATCAAATCTGATTATGCCATTAAGGTCCAAGTCAAATCAAGTCAACTTAGTCAGGTAGTGCTTGCTCATGCTTGAAGCCAGCAGGAAAAACGCAAAGCAGACGGAGACTAGGTTTGCGCTATTTGACCTCGCTGATCCGTTCTTGATGCTTTCTCTCATTTTAGGCACGTTCATTTAACCAAACAACTTGTATGCTGTCTTCTAGGTGGCTCTAAACTAACATGGGTTATAGCGAGAATCGGTGACTACGTCTCATCTCTGGTCTCCGCCCACTTGATGCATTCCGCCTTTCGGAGAAACCCGCTAGTCTCTACGCTTCGTGTGCAGACGGCCTGTGTTCGTTGTTACGATTCGGCCATCCATGCGGCAGAACACATGCAAACAGTCGCTTTTAGACAGGCTAAATACTTGTTTGGATCCCAAGTTCGCTCTACAGTTGGTTTAGTTGGACTGGGGAGACATCGCGTCATCTGTGTGAGTATTGTTTCATAATTTTTTTGGATTTTGACCCTCTACTTGACAAAATTTGTGCTGGCAAGAAACGGTTCGCGTGTTTTTATCATGTCTAGTAGTTACGTTACGTGCATGTGGTATGTGTTGCTGAGTGATCTGTTATGAATGGGGCTGTATTAACCCATGTGTCACGAAATGGCCGTACGGAATTTAAAAAGGAAAATTGGTGAAGAGGTATTGCATTTCCTGGTTGTTCTGCTCGCTGATTACACCTCTTATTTGGTAAAAGTTTGGACATGTTCTGTGGTTTTCAAAGCCTTTCTTGCACGACGACTTGATTATGCATGGTTTTGCTTGTCTACCTTATCATCCTTGCAAAGAGTTATTTCATGTATGAAAATACACGGTTTATCCTTACACAACGGTAAATGTTCTGTGCTCGTCAACTATGCACTTGGTAATTTAGCCGATCTGTGTGATGAAGAACGATATTTAAGGGCTCTGTGGTCATTCCGCTTTCCTCCAGCAGTGAGAATTTGAAGTCTCAGATGCATGGCTTTGCACTAGAATTTGTACAGCATTCGAATGCTGGTGGTTTCCAAGTGACATTCGTGGCTTGCATAGCAAAAGTGAGCGACGTCGTTTGCCACACCAAAGGAGGCGAGGTTTGGTAGGTTAGAGTTCAATTCCTACAAAGCGCATTAGAATTGCGGTGCATTGCCTCGCAGTCGACTGGTGGCATAATTTGCTTGACGGATTAACCAATGCAACGATTTCTGTAAGTTCCCTGTATGCATGTTATGCGATAGTCACTAGAAGCTAGCATTTTGCTAAACGCAAGGCATTGCTGCCCAGCATTTTTGTTGAAGTTAGGCTGGCATCAAATCAATGTTGATTTGAAAGGACTTCAGTGAAATTAGTCACACTACAGTCCATTGGATGTCATTACAGTTCTGTCCAGTTGGCCATCCGGTTGACCGATTCGCCTCTACATCCATCTTTTGGTTTTCCTTGTAGTCCACAAGGAAACACCGCCTCTTTGCTATTATCAATTGTAATGGCATTGATAAATTGCTTATCGTGCATCGCAGATGCATCGCACTTATACGCGAAGGGCACAGTCTACTCTACTCCCTTAAAGTAGCAATCTGTTGCTAAGGAAATGAAGTTTGGTGGTCAGCGCAAAGGCTCTATCTGCAGCGTAGGGCATAGTAAGCACTTAGAATTTTGCCTTACAAAGTCAAATCCATGCTGCAAGTAGAGTGTGTAGAAACATACCTTGCCAGTCCCAGAGGCCCTTAAATGTAGCAATCTGTAGCCCATAGGTCAGCTAATGTTAACTCTCTGCAACATTAACAAATAATATGAATATCAATCTCAGAACAGATTCAGAGCTTAATCAGACCTGCCTGAGATATTATCGTCCAAAATCTAAAAGTAGATTACCCAAATGAAGCTGCGCTTGGGTGGCAAGAGGTCGCCTGCCAGTACTAATCATTTCTTTCACCAACCAATCAGCAAAGCCCATCGGTCAGCTGAGATTCTCGAGCGCTTGGATGATTCTGGCAGCGCTGCATTTAAAAGGGTGTAAACGTTCGCACAATCTAGCACGGAATTATCATCTTTTCAAAATTTCTATTAAAAAACATTAGAATTTCTGACGTAGTGAGTGAAACAGGATGAAATTGAGGTACAAAAACATCCTAATGAATGCGATAGTGTGACTTGACGTGATGAAGACATCATTAATGCATCGTAGTGGGCGTAAGGCCTCCAATCATGGACAGATGAGCATACCATCAGGACGGTGGCTCAACTAACGCAGACTGTGAGGTATCCTCTGCATAGCGGTAGAAAAGAGGTAAACACAAACTCACCCTCCTGTTTTAGCCTAGTTTGATCACAAATGGTAACAATCCTTTCAAACTAAATCGACCCTGCCTAGACGCTGTATACGATTGGAGGCTTGTGCCAATGCTGCACTACTTATATGCTCATAGTAGACTGCTACATCCTCACTCTTCACCCAGCACAGCCATCGGTCCAATCTCCTACTTACTCTACTCCCTCACCACTTCCACTGCAACGTTCTGTTTGTTTGACATCCGATTCCAGCTGCGATTGCTTGAGTGGTAGGTATATCCTTGCACTAAACTCCTCGTTAACTCACAGTCAAACTGCACAATGGGGATCGGCTCCTAACCATGGTGACAACAGAACAATCGCCATTGACTTCGCGACTCCTCTTCATCCTGGGCTGGCGTTTTCGCTCTAAAAGCGTAGAAAGGAGACATGTAGGAGCAAAGCGGTAGCAATGATCAGACCAACGCTATTAGCTCGAAACAACAGATAAGTTGCTACTGCAAGGCAACCAATTGTGAAGCAACTGCTGCAGCACAAAAGCATGGACCGTCTTGAGCTAGAACTCCTATGCAACACGTACAATGTGAGTTGAGCGTGGCAGTGAAGACAGTGGAACTCACTTGGGTCGGTGTCAACGAGGCGCATGATCCCAGCGACTGCCAGGCTGGTTGGGTCTGGGTTCACTAAGGTGGAAGGCAGCTTTGCTACCAATGCTACATTACGTGCCCGCGTTGACACCTTTATCCCCACTGAGACTTTTCGGTGGTCCCTCGGTAAGGCAGCCGTACCTGACGCATCTACAAGGCAACATCAACATTACCAAGTGCAAGGTGAGTGAAAGGGAGAGGGCAAATCACTGGCACACACAGCTGACAGTGGCCTCCAGCAACCGAACCAGTGTCCACAGCACGCACTACACTTCCAGGCCAACTGCACTGCTGCAATTCAACAATGCCACGCCTAAGTAAGCGAGCAAAAAAATCGCACAAAACACTCCCTTCTCAGTCAACATCACCACAACCCCACGGAAATGCTAAAATTGCAATCTGGATGACGCATCGATCAGCGACGTGGAGACGGTGATTTGAAATTCGCGTGCGTGAGAGCGTAAAAGACACGAGTGATGCGGATGGCGAGGTGGGGTTTCGTGGGCAGGCTGGACAAAGTGGGACTTGGACACAAATGCTAGAGTACTCTTGTACATCATGGGTAAATTCGTTAGGATGAGGGAAGTGATGGAACGGAAGACTGGAAGATGATTAGGCACGTGATCACACCCGTTTGCCAACTGTTCCTGCAACTCATACCAATAATAACATCTGACAGTTCCTAACGAAGGAGTGTGGATCAATCCCTATCAGTTGAACCGGAGATTTACTCTGGCAAAGCAAAATCGATCTGACAGATGACTACAGCCGTCACGTCATCGTTAAGACCACCTACCTCCAACATCCCTCAAAGGCACATTTAGCCCCATGTGCCCCAAAGAAGTTATCAACTACTGACAAGGATGTCTGCATCGCTATGGCATGTGCATGCGTGTTTATGAAGGTAAGGTAGGTGCTACAGCACATGGGGCGTAAGGTACAGATTTAAAATAAAATAAAATAAAAACATTCCATAGATTGTTTTAGCCCATGGTTCTCAGCAGAATTCAAAGACATGGTGCATGAAGTGTCATCCACTGTCAGGGCCTCAAAAATTGACAGAATTCTGCGTCTATTGGACGAAAGCGGTGCTTTGAAGAGGATGACATCTACTGCGCGGAGGTGGAAAATTAGGGAACTGCTACTTAAGGCGCCAAGTCAGATTTGCATAGCTAACGCAAGCTGTGAACATGCAAACGGTCTCTTGCATCTCTTCATTCCTTCTTTCCAATCCTTAACAAAATGTGGTACGCTCAACCGAAACGCACCATACTACGCCATCCGCTTATCTCAGACAAGTAAACCACAGCGCTTCCAACGCCAAGAACATTGCTAGAGGTAGCAATCAACTATGGATTGACCCTGGATCACCAAATGGAAATCTGTCACAAACTACTCGTGTTTTGGCGAAATAGATGGGAGATCAGAAACAACGCCTATTGCTGCCTGTTAGGGGCTCATTCACCCAAAAACAGCGCAGCGCTCTCTGTTGTTAGGTGACCATCATTTGTGGCCTGATTGAACATGGACGCTAGCAGGCGATGTTAGGGAATCCTAATCAACTCTTCAACACCAGGACATTGATGCAGATAGCACTCACAAACATGCACTTTGTCATTCGGGAAACACCAAAGTGAGGCTTAAATAAAAACTGAAGATAAGACACTAGCTGGAATAAAATTGTGCTTCGCTACCGCCGATTGCACCATGCGCCATAATTAATACGAGGAAAAGCAAAAAGACATAAAATGATACAGCCTAACTTGAATCACTGCAGACGGATGCGGTGAAGCGTTGTCGCGCACCTCAATTTATTCTTGGCTGCTCCCTCCACCACTGGTAGTGGCGGTTTGCAATGCGACCCACTGGAACGCCTCACACATGTTCACAAACATCTTATCTCTTTTGTGAAAACGCCACACCATACACCACTTGCATGTGTCTGCACTCACCGGAGCCTCCTCACTTCCTCGCAAAGTGTTATGGTCTCGTCAATAGAGATTGGCCATGAGACATTCGGAATGACAATGACCAACCACGACTAGACGAGGAGTCCTCTACTCGCTCCGAATCAACGTCCAAGATGGGTAATGTCGGAGGGCAAGGCATTACGTTGGAGTCAATGCTGGTGATGCTAGTCATGGGACACCTCATGTGATGCCATTGACTGCGCCCAACTTGACATTGCATGGTGGAATTCATTATGTGCACCACTTCGCCGAATACACGGATAGAGGCAGTCTCAAGGGACCTGAGATGGCTATGAAATTCTTCTCCCAAATTACTATTGCTAAAATTAGATAGTTACATGACTGTTTTTCAAAATTATCATTTGCTAAACGGTTTTCAAACGGGCGGGATTCCTACTTTAGATTACAATCACGAAGTGTTTAATAAGAAGACGGAGGATGCACAAGTCAATTATGAGGCAAGAGGTGGATGGGTCCGTTGCCATTAAGCAATCAACAATCCTCTTGGTAGTATCGTACGGCCTTGCAAAGAATCGCTGCCTCCGTCATTGTAAGTGTAGAACGCAACGTGAGGTATATTTTGTTTCCACCCACTCCAGCTGTCTCAAGTAATCCCATAAAATACCTTTCACAATAAGGGGATTGAGAATGGATTTCATGTTGAGCATTGCCTTCAATGAATTGGCGATGTTTGTGGCATTGAAGTGTTCACAAATGTTGGTTTGCGCAATCTTGTTTAGCCTCTCCCTCCTCGATACGGCAGCCGGAGTGAGTGAGCCTCAATTCCAACTTGTGATGAATTTAGCTTTCAGCACGGGTTGGATGAACGAATTGCAAAAGCCCTAATAGTGTGCGAATTGTGTTTGACAAGGCTGCAATACTGCCTGGATTATTGCCTACACTTCTTCTAACCGAGTGCTTTGCACATATTTGCAAGATACCATGTCGCACGAAAACCTGATGTAATCACATGGAAACGTGCATGCCCGTCTTCGTGGCGTTAGAGCTACGGAACATCTTAGTTGCATTTAAGCGAGAAAATATGCACGAAGCTGCAACATTATTCCACATCGGTTTTGATTCAGCTGCCAATTCAGTTGGAGAACAAGAAGTGGACAGATTGTTAATTTTGAGCAGTGTTTATTAGAAATGCTGCGTCTCTTTCTTCACACATTAGGCTACAGTTTAAAAACCTAGCCAGACGTTTCACAAGTCTTGAATAGTTTAAAAACCTAGCCAGACGTTTCACAAGTCTTGAACGGAGGCCTTTTGTGCGATCTGATTCAACTTACATTCTGCTTGCACAGCCTTCACATATTTGGCATCTGTTCTTAACGCATTTTTAAGTCCTAACTGAGGGAGAAATCAGGTGGCAATCCTGACATCACATTGATCACTTTAACCAGACTGTTGACCCGTGGTTCAAGTCCCTGAAGAATGGCGACAATGAGCAGCATCGGAGGGCGAAGCATGGCATTGGAGGCCACGGTGGTGATTTTTGCCATGAGACACTTCCTGCTATTTTGTAGCTGTGATTAAACAGGGCACTGCATCAAAGAATGCATCTCGTACACCATGAAGTCGAATAGAAGGTCGTGGAGTCTTGAAAAGCATATGGTGCAAACTGCACCCTCACCAGATCAATCATAAATGCCAACTTGAATGCAAACAACTGTTGCATTAAGTCAATGCTGATGGTAAGATTGTGGGAACTTTAGTCTACTAAACTAGGGAAGTAGCGATAGGGGCATTGGCGATGTGTGCCTGTACACGGAAAGTCATGCAGTGAATATTTGGGAACCCTCTTCCATTTTCCATTGTTGCTCCTCCTCATCACTCACTCACCTTCACCACGTGCCTCTCACAATCCGTGACAGCCCCTCACTCCATTCGGCATACGTTGTGGTGTGCAAATGGAGCCAATCTCAACCTCACTTCCACTGTTCTCTGGTTCACAGCAATGACTGATGGCGTCAAGCTCTTCTTTGATGGCGAGTAGCAAAGTAATGATTAGAGTGGCTTAAGATCAAAAGGTGGTAATTGCTGCTATTGCAGCACGGTTTGCCCAAGCGTTCTAGCCATCGATATGGACTGCGTTCAAAACCGTGTTATTCCCTCCATCTTAATCGTAAGCTCTCTTTGGTCATGTAAGGAGTTCAGAACATAGAATGATCCCGTGGAAGCTGCTCCAAGAAAACACTTAGCGAGGACTTAACAAAGGAAGAAAGAAAGTCTGCTTAAATGACTAAATTTACCGCAATTTCGTGCACACCAGCATGAAATCCATTCCGTGATATGCAGCAGGATCTAATGCTTTATCGCCCAGTTGTTTACTAGTGCGAATAGTAAACGATACTGCATGATCAAGCCAAGCCCATACGAGGCCTAACCTATACGGTTCAATTCCTATTCCATCCAAGTCCGCCGAATTGTTCAGGCTATGTCTCGCTATCCATCAAAGACTACCGAGATGTCTGGGAAGTGGGAAATGGCGAATGTTGGGCTATCAGGTGCTATTGTCCACGCAGCAAGATTTGTGCTGTATAAATGAAATGGAACGCACGCAACGAAACCAACAATCGGCCTTGTTAACACCATCACCAGCAATAGAATCAGCTGCGTTTTCAAAAGAGCCAAAGAGGTGCTCGAAAGCCATTCAAAAGAAATCTTGAGCATCAAGTAGGGTAACCTCATCCCTGCTTTTCATTCTCTTTTGGACGATCCTGCAGTCAGCCGCAAGTTACCGATAGCTCACCTTTTTGAATGCATGTTGATGGAAAGTACGTGAGCCCTATCAAACTCTGCCTACAGCGAGAGCTCCACATGCTGGGAGGCAGACTGGTTGAAGAGCGCCTCTGTCTGCAACAGAGAGGATCTCAGCTACTACTTCAAAGGCACGAGTCTCGCTGTTGCCTGCAAAGCGATGTCCAGCACGTAGTGGATCCTCAAATCTGCTGTTTCCAAGGCAATTTACGCATTCCATGAGACAAGTGGTGTGTCCGAACCTGACACTATGCTGCTCTCCACAATTGTGAAGGCAGATGTCAATTCAGGAGCAGAGATATTGTCAGTGACAGAGGCTCTTTGTAAGGCTGCACAATCCTCCCAACAGGATTACTCATCTCCTGTGGATAACCTGAACCTGCCGCCACTCAAATGCAAATAAAACATCAATTTTGGGTAATTGGAAGTGACAAATCCCGGATAAATGTTGCCTACTTTTTCTTCTCATCGACGTCAGCAATTAGGCTGAAATGGGTCCAGTACGCGCATGTGTAAGTTTTCCCTCATCAAGCATGGACAACAATCGACATTTTCTTTCCAACTCTGATGGTATGTTGGTATTTTTGTGGGAGTAACTGGGAGCAAGTGTCGATGTATTTTACCTTGCTCCCACTACCAGGCTGTGCTGGCTGTAGATGCCCCGATGCAGGCAAAGACGGTCTCATTTTAACAAGGAATCACTCACCACTTTTGTGCAGCTGACTAACACAAGGGCTGTCACGAACAAGTTTTGCATGTCTTTTTCAAAGTAGAAGTGCGGATAATGTGTGACAACTCAAACACACAGATTGCCAATTTTGAGGCGCTGTTGCATTCTTAATGCCCATTTGAATGTTTGTTGTGCAGTCATCAAAACGCACATTTGTTTTGGCAGTCAGCCATCGTATCTTGCTGACAGACGAAGACAAAATAAGTAACCTGCTGTTTTTAAGCCTCTTGGACATAAAAGCACACGACAACGTGGCATGAGAATGTGTGGGCGATATGTTAGTTAGTTAGTTGCACGCAAGTTTGGTGGGTTCACAGATTGGCAGTGGGAGGGTTGATTTGGCTAAGAGTCGGTCTCTAGCGAAATCCAGACGGTGAACATGCATTCGCTTTCTCCCACAGCAACATGAACACAATTCTCGATCCACTTACTTAGCCCCACTGTTGAGCTCCTTGCTACCTGCACTAACTTTAATGGCATGCAATCGGATTCTGAGATCCACATTACTTGCGAAACTAGACTAGCTGCTTGAGAGCTTCTGATCGCATTTTATGATAACCACTTCTGAAGGGAGCAATATCGAGGGCGCATGCTCTTTAAGAGGCCATGGGAGGCAAAACTATGTTAGCAATAGGTGGTAGGAGCAGTGCTGCTCTTCACCAATGCTGCAAAGCTACGCAAACCAACGATTCAATGGAGGGGAAGTTTGCACACCTCTGTGGCATAACATATCTCCACTCACAGTGTGTTAGGGCATCAGGTTTTCGTGTTTCCTTGGTAAATGGACAGGCAGTGTCTCATAACCAACACATTTAAAATTAAGTCTTGGTCACTTTTCGCTATTACATTGCATCCACTCAACGACTTAATTAGAATTGGTGCCCGCCTTTACGTCGCCTCGACACTCATCACGGTCAAAGCACCAAGGCGATGGACATTGGCAAGCGCAATGTTCCAGCCGTGATCGAATGGAAGACAGCAAATACGTGCAAGCCGAATTGCGAAGATGTTTGTTCTTCACAGGCATTCTCGTATCTGCTAGAAGACTTAGCGATCCCACAGGAGTGATCCCATCCTATGCCACCTGTTTTTGTTTATAGTGTGGTGGATAAGTTAGGGGCATGCAATAACCCCTGCCATTGCTACACAACTAAGTTGATGGGAAAGTAGCCAGCTAGTTAACCATCTCCTGTGATTCTGGGGCGGAGTTGACTTCGGTCCACAAAGTCTTCTCAAACAGGGTCATGGACGGCTCGTGTTCGTGAATTTGCCTACGCTGATATTAGATGGTGGGAGGGTGATGACAGCAAAGAGTGTCATGCCGGTTGGTTTATGCCCCTGTTGGTGACGCATTTTGAAATCAGGCAAGCATGGCGCCATTAACTCTGTATACCGAAGGGTCTACTAGCGAGAGTGAACCTTGCGCTATTAGGAAGTGACGTGACGTAACGTGCTTAAAGGTCTGGCCAGTGTCCATGACTGCATCGTTTTCCTGGCCTTCGTCATCATTTTGTTTTTGCTTTAACATCGAGGACGACAGTGCTGTTAGCATTGCTGAGGTTGGAGAAGGTCAGCGAGGAATAAATTGATGCCATTTGAGTAGATAGAACAAGCGAAATAATATAGTGCGCCTTTCTAGCTCACAGCCTCCAGCAACTTAACTGACGTAGCTGTGTGCTCGAACGCCCTAGAACGAGGAATTGAGAAGCACTCTGTCATCGTGTACTTCGGCGGCTAGAAAACTTGTGCAAAGCAACCGTTTAGACGAGGTGTAAACCATAGGCTGAGCAGTAGTGAACCCTCGTCAAACACATTTCTAGAGCATTAGGACTGACAGAAAATATGCGCTCATTATCGTGGTTCGTTCGCCCGATCCGTGCTAGAGGTTAAATGCATCACAAGTCGGGAGTGAGGCTCAGTTGCTCCGACTGCCGCGTCCACGATGGAGAGGCTGCCCAAGTTTTTGAAAATCAGAATTTGCAAAGACCTCAATGGCTTAGACATCGCCAATTTGGTGGAGGTGCCCGGCATGAAGTGCATTCTCAACTCTCTCACCATCAAACGCATTTTACGCAACTACATGTGTCAGCTGGATTGGGTGGACGCAAAATTTTACCGCCTTTTGCACTCTGCGCTTGTACTGACGGAGGCACAGACGGAGTCGGAGACAACGATCCTTTGCAAGATCATACGATACTACCACGAGGATCGCCGATCCCGTGCAAGTCGCCTACGACAAGGTTTGCCTCTTCACAACAGACCCATCCACGTTTTGACAATTGCATGCTTCACAGCTGATTCGGGTGCCCTCCAGCCTCTTGTAATAACACATTATTTTGTTGAACAAGGAGGTCTTTACTTTCATATACGTAGTTTTGTTGGAGAAATACGTGACTATCTCAGGTCCCTTCAGACCGCCTTCATCTGCGCATTCGACCAAGTGGTGTACGCGATGAAATTTACCATGCAGCGCCGTGTTACACGCCTTCAATGGTATCTCTTAAAGCGCC
>LWMJ02000190.1:114365-136836 GCA_001693035.2 Taenia asiatica | reverse complement strand
CACCCATGCGCCTAACCTTCACCTTGTCAGGAAACCATCTTACAAAACATCCTACTATTAACTTGCAAGCAGTGCCATTGTTTTGGCCGTCAACTTTTGCCTGGTACGCGATCGCAGTGGTCAAAATAGCGTCAATGCTAAAACATTTGCGCACATATTGTTTCCTTTCGAACTACTTAATGCAACACTTCTTCAGAGATTCTTCAATTCCATCCTTCAAGTCGTGGAAAGTTATTAATCTAGCCCTTTGTTATTTCGTTAATTGTATAAGAAAGTTTGTTATTTTGAGATTGTCACTTGCGTAAGCTAGGCTGCTAGAACGATAACCATCAAATCCACGTGACAGACCACTCTATGCATACGCACACAAGATTGTAACCGCCATTGATCAATGCTAAGTAAGCGATCATCCAAAGGCAGATATAATGAAAGAAAAGAAGGACTTCCACATCAAAACGAGGAAATAATAAGTTCCTTCACGCGCCTCATTCCCATCTTTTCGCCTCTTCACACTTTCACTGCGTTCTCGCTTCACTTTGATTCCTTCGTTCTAGGCGGCACTACCCACTTCGGGCTACTTTCGTTTACAAACTAACCACTCATACCTCCTTGTTTTTATGCAGAAGTCCTTCTTTTCTCTCATTACATTTGTCATTGGTTGTATGCTTCCTTAGTATTTGTCACATTTCTCTATTTATTATTTTATATGGGTTCATTGGCCTGCCTGCCCAGTCACCCGCCTGTGCCCATCCATTCCCACACCTCTCATGCTCACTTAACTTTCCTTTCTCCCGTCATCATACACTACACGATATGTCGGTCACTGTCAGCCCTTTCTTCTCCTTCAGGGCACATCAAACCACCACTTTACGTCTATTGCACCAATTTTCTCGATTATTCCATTTCTTTACCTATTTTATCGAGTAGGTGATTAAGATCTCTATCTGCTCTTCGCAACTAATCATGCTTTCCACACTAAAACGGCAGAAAAAAACGAAAAAAAGAAAAAAACACGACATTAGCTGAGATTAGAATCCGAAGCTTTGAGCACTCGAAGTGCAAGTCATACCCCTGGACCACTGTGCCATGCTAGTTTAAGTGCTCACTATTCCTACTTGGGCCACTTTTATTGTCCACTACTCAGTTTATAGAAGCGGCTGTGTTACTCATTTTATGTACTATCATCAAGCCATTAACTCTGCGGGAATGCTGACAAGCGCACATCTCTACCTAATCTGTTTCACTCTACTTCACTTACCTGCATCGAAATAGACCACTATCCGCATCTGGTCGGGCGGCCGCGCAGCGAGAGGAGGGACAAATGGCTGGTCACTGGTCCTGGTACTGAGCAATTGTTTTATTTATCAAAGATGCGTGAGCTACAACGTGGGATTAAGCGCAAGTCGTCTTGACACTGCGTGCTACTAGCATGGCAAAATAGTATGACTTGGGCACTAATGTTCGGACCGTGCAATCCATGTGAGGGGTGTCTGAGAGGTAAACTTATGTGATGTTTGTGGAACGAGAACTTGGCCATTCTACAATGCGTTCTTTGCCTATTTTTGGGAGGTGAGATCTTGGTCAGCCATTAGCGACCAATTGGAGAAATACTCGACTGGGTGACACGACCGTGGGATAGCAAAAGTAGGCTTGTGAGTCTTTTGTGAGCAGTTAAATTTTCTTAAGGTTTCATCAGTTATATCAGTTTGATATAAATTGCGGAGAAATGATTTTGCCTAGTGCATAGACTAAGCATCTAAATTCCTATCTTAATCCTTCATTTTGTCTTAAACCTCTAAATTTAGTCACGTCGGACAAGATAGGACTTCATCCGTTTAGTTGTTTCTATATCTGCGCGTCACACATTTGATAGATTCAAAAGTATCCATTTTTCATGCTTATTTTTCGATTTAAATCTCCTCAACAACTTCATTAATCGCGAAGGAGGCACATTTGTGCTCTGGCTGAAGCTGGAGCCTTACTGTTGCTCAATTGAGCCTTTACCAGAACCGCATTCAGCAACTTTGGGTGAAACACTTGAGGCACCCAAATGCCAATGAAAGTGATGTGGCTCAGCGTAGACGCTTCTCTTCGCCCCAATCCGCCAGTTTATTTATCTACAACACTCAGTTTTCTTACGCTTCAATAGTTCTGCAGACTAGGCCGAATTCGCAGTAGGTAAGTATGCTTGTGCGACTTTATAGCTAAATCCCTGCATTTTAAAACTGCCTCAAAATAAACTCCTTCTATAAGCTACGTTTTCACATTTTTAGCCATCTTCCCTCTTCCATAGGCCACAATCGCAACGGCTGCATTTCGTGTCCTTGTATATGGTCTTTGTAATAAGGAAGTTGCCAAAAACGGGATGGCCATGGAGCTTTCGCGTATCCAGGATATCTTCAAACAAAGGTAAGTAATAAATTTTGAGGCAGTGGAATAGTACTTGAATACTTCTAAGCGAGTTGTCAATTGCGCTGCCATTGTTATCGAGTGGAATCATAATAGGAAGTTCACACCCCTTTAGGATGTATGTCCTTAAACATTTGCAACTAAAGGAGGAAGTAGAATAAGAAATTTTGATAATTACGAATGAAAAGAACGCAGTGGCTCACCCAACACCGGTCATCTAAGCCCGTTGCAGCCCAACCCAACGTAAACAACTCTTTATGGACAATCACTGCGGCTCAGAGAATCATAGTACGTTCTAGCTTGCAAGTGCTTAAGAGAACGTTGTGAAATCATAATTTCCGCTTTAAAAGTACTTGTTTTTCTGATTAATTTTATGCTGCTCTCCGTAGGACAGTTCACAAATGGGTACTTATGCAGCACACGAGTTGGACATCGTGTCGTTTTGAGGACTCGGACTAGCCATTACTTGAACTGACAGCACAACCTTCTGCATGGTCTATTTACAGTGAAGCATAACATCCTACTCTCGTGAGAACTGATTGCAAGCATTACCCATTATTAAGCGGGGTCCTGATCGCCTATACAAAACAAACGCTTCACATTTACGACTTGAAGTGGCGTCACCAGCTCACAGCAATAATTCAATTTTGATTGCTACAATGAAACTCATAGGCCGTCTCTCCTTTTTCACCTCTCGTAGAGCGTTATAGATGCAGAAGTAAAGCAAAATTGGTCTGTAGGTTGGTCGCCGGCGCAGAGTTGTGGCAATAAATGGTAGCCTATAGTGTGCTAAATGGCACTTATGCTCTCCAAGCTCATCACCTTTGCCAAGAATCAACTTCGGCCCAATAAATTAAACAGTTATGCATCTGTTGAAGTAAACTATGCCGCAGCTTTCACGTAGCCACACAAATGAGCTACGACCAACAGTGCTTCAATTCGCAATCGAACATCTCCATTACTGATTCATACCTACGTAACGCAGCACATTTAGCCGTTTCCGACTCCCAAGAAGACTACAGGAGACAAAATATCCGGACAGAGTAGAGGCACAATGGCGAGGAATCAAGTGGTCCACCACCAACACCCGGTATTCAACAAACTACCAATGGATTACATAATACCCCTCTTCCCTTGGTAATTGTACCTCGTCTGCAGTCTACACCTAGTATCTCAGAGTGGGAGAGCTAACAAACACGCCTAAAAGCGAGAAAGTCAAAATCCTGTCGATGTTACGGCCTCAAGACCACTGTCCTGACAAAACCATTGGGATTTGATTTGGCTACCAGTCTGAAATCTACTATCGCGTGGCTACCATACGACCACAAGCTTAAACAACTGCCTTAGACAGCAGCAACAGTCAGCATCATCAACTTTGAAAATCGGGCACTAAAGGAAGCTACGAGGTGGAGTCTGTATGCTGATCTGAACCATTTTAAGCAAGGATTAACAGATCATTGAATAACCAATCCTTTGTTTCTGAGTCTACCTCAAACCTACAATTTGATGATTTCTAAGGCAACAC
This sequence comes from Taenia asiatica, assembly GCA_001693035.2. Taxonomy (NCBI): domain Eukaryota; kingdom Metazoa; phylum Platyhelminthes; class Cestoda; order Cyclophyllidea; family Taeniidae; genus Taenia; species Taenia asiatica. The sequence continues at coordinate 132,902 of LWMJ02000190.1, read as the reverse complement.
AACACGTTTTGCAAAGATAGTCCCAAAACAAACCAGTGGACTCGAAGTCCATGAACATTCAAATTGCGAAGTTTGTCGCAACCTCGTTGCACCTGTCACCATTAAAAACACTAAAACTGCACAAATAACGCACCCATCAGCATGCATAAATTAATGAAAAAGCATACAAACGATTGGTAACAACACGTTGTTTGCACAAAAACGCACATCGATGATTTCGTTGCACGAGAAGGTAACAAGTCACGAAATGCAACCCAATCCTACCTGAGGAATGTAATGAGCACCAGCAAAGGCGGGATTCGCATTCAGTATTGTAAGTTGATACTTTCATGCTTAACTAATAATGCTTCACCAGAAATAAGCATTTCTGCTAAATCCAAAGCTAGAAATGCAGAGCATGCCAAGTATGGCATATATTTACATAGATTCTCTAGTTTATGTACAAATGAAGTCTACCTAGCTACACTGTGAGCTTACTCCAAATCGTCAAAGAACCAACACGAAAATGGACATTTGAGGCAGCCGCGTAAGACCTGGTCGGCATGACAAGTAAACGCGGTTGAGCTTTGTCTTTATTAAATGGGCATTAATTTCTAAAAGCAGCTTAGCTAAGCTTAGATGTTAAGTGAAATAAATTCAGTGTTCAAACTGAACAACTGTGTCAGAAATAGAAAGGTATACTTTTGGGCCTTTAACAAAATATTAAGCTATAACAGAACAACTAAGGGCATGCATCCAAAACCTAAAGAGGCAAAATAACACTACAAAGTGATAGACTTACCATTGCGGCCACCAATTATGCAATACTTGGCTCGCCTTTCCACATTTAGTTGGCCACGTCTCTCAAAAAGTTGGTTAGATAAACTTTGCGCGCCACTGTTCTCTAGAATTCCGGTCTTTTGGCATAAAAAAGATCCTATTTTGGGTTATAATTGGGGCACGAGGTTAAGGTCGTGCGCATTTTTAATAAATGGTACTTGCATACGTTCGGAAGACTACCGCTTGATCGCCCATTTCTTTCCACTAAGGTGTTTGTAAGTGCATTTTTATTCTTTCAAGGTGCTTAAAACTGCAAAGCCCAGACAATCTTCAAAAACTCTACTAAAGAACAGGGATGCCAGTTGAGAAATTCGTGTCTTTTACTAATGCCCACGTACTAAATTTTGCCTGCCCTCCGGAAATGGAGGAGGCGTCAAAGCATATTTTTGTAAACCCATTAAGGAACTCGTAGCTGGTATGCAATTCTCCACCAGATCAGGTAGCGAAATCGGAAATTGTTGCCACTGGCCGTGCAGTGTTGCCAAATGTGGAACATTGCCTGTCGAGCATCTTGTTTGCTAAAAGTACAGTGCAGTAAAAAGTCAACGCGATTGGGCAGCGGAAGTGGAAAAAAGCAAGGCTCGACAGCAACCCTAGCTATTTTTTTAACGTTTATTTTAGCGCGTGAATAGATGAGGAAAGTAGATAAATAGATGCGCACGCATAATAGGTGCTTATTCCAACTAAAACAGTAAATAAATGCCAGACACCTAGGAAGGCTGTAGCCCTTCACTAAATTACGCCCCACTACCCATAACCCATCGGCAGCAGAAGACAAAAACAACTCTAAAAATACCGAAATTCTCTTAACTCATTGCTTAAAACATTGCAGGCATTGTATTTGGGAAGCAAAACGTCCTAGCAGTCGCCTCATGAAGCTAGCAAGCTGGCGAACAAGGGAGGCTAACGACTATTTAAAGGACCTAATGACAAATATCAGAGCAAAATTAATAAAAAAGCACTGACTACTTATCAGATTTCCAACATTCTACAACAAATGAAATCCCCACCAATCAGGGGCGAGGCCTCCATAATGCACACCACTTACGTGCTTCACTTACAAAACTAGCCCATCACTTCAATGTCAGTTCGATAAAATAAATAAGCCTTCAACCCTTTTAAAAATTTTGGCAAGTTAAAAAGTTCCCACCGATACCAAACCTCTTGCTCCAGATTTAAGGATTGAATGTAGAAACAGCATAAATCACCACTACCGGATGGATGAGTGGCTCGTGTTCTTCTCAGCAGACGCCTCATTGCTGACTCATCCACTTTGGATGGCTGGTCGATCAATGGGTCAATAAAATCGATAAGATCATTGCGCATTAGCTATCTGCCTAGTCGGTCGGCTCAATCACTTATACATTCAATCCACAAATAGGCGAGTGCAAAATGCCTTTAGCACTTGCACAAGCTTATGCCACGTAGGGCTGTCAATTGTTATAAAACTAGACCAATTTTCAGAACGCATCGTAGAATCCAATATTATCAAGGCTCGGTATGCGGGCGTTTATGCTCATCCACGATCTTTTGATGCGACGCAAATTTTTGTCCATTTGACTTACTGTGTATGGGATCCAGGTCACTTCTAAAACCAACGTTATTATTTATGGATCCGCCTCTTAAACAACCGTTTCATGTGCACCGAGTAAGTAATTGTGAAGACTTAAGACAATCAACTGATATTGCAGATGAAAATAGCTGCAAGGAACATCGTCAAACCTTATAATAGATCTGTGCACGAGTCAAGTCTAGCATTCGTCTGGCTATATTTGTCGAAGATTTCGATTCGTAAAGCATAGCGCTGACAGTTCGAGTCACAGCATGTCGAGGAACATTTCACCAAAAGGGCAGAGCGTGGCAATGGTTACCGGATTAAAACGTAGCAGCCTACATTCAATTATTTGGAGTGTGGTTTACAAGTAGTAGGATAGTGGAGCCGTCTGTCCAACGTCAACAGCGTTAGTCAAGGGAGCGTTGTCAAAACTGCCACTGGAGACGTCTCTTTATATGGCTCTCATCGCACTTCCACCAACATACTTTGCTAAGGAGTTTATACTAATTTAATAAAGCACACTGGCAAAAGGGCTGCAGAAAGGTAAGCAGGTTTATTGATTTAATCCCTCTAACTATTCATCATTTAAACATCAACCAACTCCCGTGCACTTACAATAACCTAGTATCTCCCCATGTTAAATTTTCTTTTACTTAAATTGGGGCAGGCACCTCGTAGTGGAAAAAAGTGGTATAACAATGCCAAAAAGGCGATCAACTCAAAGGACAGCTTCACGGCATCGTTCTCGCCATTCCTTTCTTTGTCAGTGCCTCCCTTCCACTTCGTTTCCTATTTGCCTTGACTCTTTATTCCATCCTCTACTTCCACCGCCTCCATCCCAACTGCTTGTCAACTCCAACCTCCCATCACGCCGTTCTCTAGCCGTCAAAGGACCACAACAGATAGATTTCATAGAATTTAGGGGTAAGTTGTAAAATCAATCTTTCTCCCTTCATTGTGCCACCTTTACTCTCGCTTACCTAATTTGCGCGCATTATTTCGATACCTTCACATCTGGTAACCGGTGTAAATCACATAGCAAGAAGAGGCTATACTTGGCCTCTTCATATGCACCGTTAAAATTCATTTCGCCTCCACCGAATCAATTTTGTTGGATTGAGCTCAGTTAAATGGCTGGATGAAAAGGTAAATGTATTAACTCGTGAAAAGATGGGAGAAAGGAAGGCGATAAAAGTCTGCACCACAGTACTGTGTAGAGTGTTCTACGGCATCCACTTCCAATCCGCCTTTCTCCTTTTCCGCTTTCCCTCCTTCCCATCTCACGGTTTTCCATCTCTTTGCCTATTCCCCTATCTTCTCTTTGCCTCTTTCATTTGATCGGGCACATTTCTTTACTTCAGTAAAAGAAATGCACGTAACGCTAGGGTTCGTCCAAGCGCATCTATGCGAATACGTTCCAGGAGCTTCCATTTATTACCTACATAGGAATCTCTAAAGGTGTTCCGCCGATTCTTTTACTTAAATTTTATGCCATTCACTGCGTTCATTGTGCTGCATTTGCTCTTACTGGTCCTTACATTCGTCCACAGACACCAAGTAAACAGTGGTGGTGGTAGACTTACTGGAGTGTAACAACCTGCCCCAAATCCATGTCCCACTGTGGAAGTACTGCATAACGGTTCACGATATTATGCCTAACTAGCTCAGACTGCAGTGTGCTGGAACGTCACAGACTAGGTTAGCCACCTCAGGCGCCTTCACACTTTACCGGTGTAGTCAACCGCAACACTCTAAGCTGGCCTGCCTAATCGATCTGGAACAACTCTTTGCCATCTAAAATGAAGTCTTCCCTTCCTTTCTTTTAGATACTAGGCATCACAGCACACACACAAGAAACAGGTGTGGTGACGTTCCCGAAATGGAGGGATAAGAGCCTACTTATCTCCTTTTCCTTTCGCATACTCCACTCCAACGCATCTTTGCTCAGTGCCTCCCTCGTACCTCACTATGCGTGATATGCAATCAAGTACTGTACACTGCATTATGCCTTACCGTGTGTGCTTCATGCATTCGTCTCACACAGAGAAGAGGATTGAGTAGTCACCCGCATTTCATTCCCTTACTTTTATTTTTCTACTCTACTGCCATGAGAACTTCTTGCTCCTCTGGCTTCCTCCCGCTTCCCTTACCTCCGTCTCCTTCAATCGCACCATCAATTACCTGTGCCTCTTCCTCCTTCTGCCTCATTCTCTGTCAGCGCCCTCTTGGTGAGTCTCCTTCATCTCTCCACTAGTCAAATCTTTGATTTTGGCATAATTAGCTAATGCAAAGATTTATAGCCTTGAACAGACCAGCACAAGCTGGACTGAATGTGACTAAGTCACATTTCACTGAGGACTAACGCTTTTCTCTCCTACACCATCTAGCCTTAGTTCCATCTCCTACTTCTACACTTGCTCCCTCAAGAGCGAGGATGAGTGCGTTGCTCCCACTTCCTACTTCGTAATTTACAGGCTGGCCAAACTACTGCCCGCCCATCTCACTGTCCACGCATTTTTTTCTCCTTGTAGAGATCGCCTCAGCCAGGAGCACTGCAATAGCGAACGCAGCAAATGGGCTTCTGGCTAAAGTATTAAGACAAATCCTGGATGGCTGGTCAACGTGTAGAGACACCCATCAAAGTGAATTAAGTTACAGGGTGCCTGGTATTTTACCTCCTGCAATCTCCTCATCACATATACGTCCTCCCCTCCTTCCCCTTCCTTCCCTGCATTTGGCTCCACCTCAGCCTACAATTCCACATCTACCCCCTCTGTCGCCCTCGCATGCTCGACAGTTGGCTCGACGATAACGATGTTACTGCGGTGTACGACGACGTGGAAGAATTAGATCCCATGCCATCCATCTACTCATCCATATCCGACGATGGACTCCTCGTAGTCAAATAGTCGGACAGGTCACATTTCGATTTCAGCCTTCTCCACCAACTCAACCTCGTCTTCATCACTCAGCGCTCAATCCTGTTGTCTTCCGCCGGAAATGTGCTCCTTACTAATATCGCGAATGAGGCCTGAGTGGGACAGAAATACGAATGAGTGGATTTGAGCAGAGGAAGCTAAATGAAGGCTAAAGACTGCTACTGTTGCAAGTGATAAGGCAGGTGAGCCAGTGTGAAGTCCAATTACACATGAGCAAGTCGCCTTATGGAAAATCGTCTTGTCGAAGACAGTGGTGTCGATGAGAGGAGCAAGGGGGAGCTAAGAATCTCCGACTAACTCCACGACAGGTTGACATCTCTAAAAGTGCGAATAAATTACAATGTAAGGCGTATTGATTGCTTTATTGATTAATCATATTGGATTATTGATCTGTAGGCCAATAAAGGAAGATGGCCTTGAAGAGGGATGGATGGCGCCAATTACAGTTGTGTGTGGTTGCACTTGTGTAAGCAAAGTGGAAAATAACTTTAGGTGCCACTTAGCCTGTATGGAAGGACAGCGATTGGAAGAAGTGGATGATAATGTGTTAAAATTGTAGCAGGGACATCGTTGTCCGTCCATGCTTCTCGTCGTATCGTTCGAGCGTCATTTTAGTGACATAGTGCATAGTGGATCCGGTGCTTAGTTTTCACTGCATAGAACTAACACTATTTGCCTACATCACGAGAATTGAGATTCTGACTAAAGTGAGTGAAGTAATCTAACGCAAGCAAACGCACGAATTGAGACAAACTTAAGCTAACGATGAATCTACCCAAAAGCAGTCCTTATTTTGCAAAAAATGAAAGAATGCATAATAATAGTGCACAAATCGGTAATGGTGATTTTTCACCAGAACAAATGTCTTTGCATTGGTTATATCATACACCCATCTCATTTTGACTCACTATTAGCATTATTTGTTGCGCTCCCCAGAAATGCATTTGGGAGGCTCAATAGCAATGGCTGGTACAGCTCTTCTCAATCTGCCATTTCATAGTCGGCATTGTCTGACACCGAGTCTTTGCTGGAGGTCATCTTCAGTGCACGTGCATGGTAATTCTTCTAGCAAAAGATGAGCATTTAGTTCCGCCACCTTGAAAGTGAATATTTTTGGTAAAACTGCTCATTCGGGAGCAAAAAATTGCTGCCCCTTATTTACTAGCCACTTTTATGGAGAAGTGACTAGCATTATTCCATGGCTGGTGGTATTCTCTATAGCACTCGTTAGGCAGTCTTCCTGTGAAATGATTAGCGTATAGGATTACCAAAAATTTGTTACCGTTTTGGCTAAAATTTGAGAGAGTAAGAAGTAAGCAGTGCTTTGCTCTCTTTATTTCTGCTTTAAGCTGGAATTGACCAGCATAAGCTGTGGTTGGTAATTTCCTTCTTTACACTCCTTAGGCATCTCTCTTGACGAGTTCAGGAACATTTTTTCTCTAAGTGGATATGACAGCCAACTGGGGTTGAGAGTGGATTTACACATGGCAGTGGTCATGAACAAGTAGCTACTCCACATTATGGTACTACGATTGATGGTGTTAGCAATGGTAAGGATGAATAATTACGTACCGAAATCTTGAAAAATTTTGTCCATTGCACCTGTAGATTACGAACACATGTTTTGCAGCCCACGAAATGTCTGCCCATTTTGTGAGAAAAGAACTTTGCTTCGCTATCACCTCCTCTCAAGAACTGCTAAACTGTCAACCACCTTTAGAGAAATGCTTGAATCTGTTGGGCCGCAGATACCTTGTGGGAATTTCAGATTTGGTTTAAGCTCTTCCTTTTTTCTAGGAATGGGCTAACGGAATGTTCTGTAAGCAGTCGCGATTATATATTGGCTATGAACGTGGTTTAACCAGGTTGGAATAAGAGCCTCGCATAGATTTTTGAGTAACTTACGGCGCTCATTTAGGCGAATGACGTCTAAGTTGCAAGTCTTTGCAAACAGATGGGCCCTTACCGGCCTTAGTAAATCAGCTATCCTTCAAGACATGATTGCGATCGCCTTCAGACCATCCAACAACGCTGGCATCTATCGACTAAAGCAGTGCGGATTGAGCTTAGGTAAGCACGTTTCTTCCACAATCAAATGACTTCGATTGGGTTCATCGAAGCTAGTAGGTTAGAAATATTGCCTCCAGCACATTAGCCGCCTTGTACTGCATCCTTAGCATGTACTTCATTGTCATTTGCTGGCCTCAGTAAAATGACAGGTCACAGAGTAAGAAGTGCACTCAGTGTTAGGACTTGAAGCTGTGGTGATTGAGACGATGACAAAGATGAGTCTTCAGCTTTAATCTCACCTAATGCAAAGATTGGATCTTTTGCCAAAGTTGACATTTAATGCTCTTTCATCCTCATCAATTGGCAGAAGGCGAAAATACAAAGATGAGATGCACAAAGTGACGTGATGCTTAGGTAGGATTGACCTAGGTGATCTAAAATCCCTGTGTGAGGGGGTTTTGCAATCCGTTACACCATACCCTGCATTGTTTGTTGATGTGTAACACAGTAAAAGCAGTACATCTTCTTTACAATTCCTTCCCTGATAACGTGATTTTTTGGAATTATGCTACTCATGCACACTATTCTTCAACAAGGTCACATTCACGTGGCGTCTCGACTTCCTTGCCTCCATTCCCGAATCAAACGTGTGTTTTAACAGCTTAATTGGCGCCAGTTTAACCAAATCTAGAAGCCACCAGTCTTGTATCCAACCAAAAATCCATCCTCCTTATATTGTGCTTATGCCGTCAGGTGCCGAGTTTCTTGCGGTAGCTAAGCCATCAGTTTTAGTCAGCCTCTGTCATAAATCACCATATTATAAACGGCTCAGTTGTGTGCAACAAGTCTTTAACAGCATGCAGGATGCTGAAGCACCGGTCACTCTTGTAGGGTGATGGAGAAGGCGCGGATTTGGTAGCCGGTTGCAAGCTCCAACTGATGTCAGGTTTTTTTAGGTTTTCTTCGATGCTGACCGGCAATCACTTTTCCAACTAGATTTTGGACGGCTGGATTTCCTTTCTGTATTAAAGTGCTTACCATTCTGTTCCATCAGCCAATTTCTGTAGATTCTACTCTTTTCTTTTCCATAACAAGCAAATTTCTAGACGCGGAGCATCTGAATTCATTTTATTCGCAGACAGTATTCTGGTTTTGAGAGAGCTTGCACTAAGGGCGCATTTGCGGGGCCCTCATAAGGATCGACAGCTACCAATGTAACCATACGTGGTACTCATACCCGAAAGAGGAAAAAATCCAAAGCACACTCAAAATCTTCCTTGTTTGCCACTGTGTAGAAAGCCTTTCCAAACTTTTGATGATGCCTTACTACTCATGTTGTACTAGCTTCCGTGTGACAACTCCTTGTCGACCAAAAATAGAGGGAGTTACAAGAAGTCCCATCTGATGATGAGATAACTAGAAATTCGAATTACTTGAACTCAGTAGTGCTCTAGAAACCTTTTGAGGCGTACAGAACCACATTAAACTTTGTCTTAGGTTTGCCCAAAATGGTACAGCTGCCCTTAATTTGTAAGCTAATTAACTAAGCATGTATAATCTTCAGCAAAAACAAATGCCGCAAAGGAAAAAATTGCTACAGGTCACCGTTCGTCGTGACTTTCAAAGGATAGTTAAAACAGCCGAGAGTGGCGAACACCAACATGAATTAAAAGGGCGCCCGGACCAATACGCATGATATGCCTAAGACAGTGCTATTTTGTTTGTGTTTAAGCTCTAAATAATCATGGTAGAGATGCTGTTGCGTCCCTCCCAAGGCTTCTCTGAAGGCTAAAGTAGACGTAATGCTAGGGCAGAACATATGTATTTGGCAAACGGAGAGGAACTGGTGCTGCTGGTACGGCTCGGAGGCCAGCCCATCCTGTAACGACGATCTGGCCAACTTGATTTGCCGTAGCCACAATGGGAGTCAAACAATTTGCAAATTATATTTGTTGGTCGCGCCACAAATGCTCTTCCGCATTTCAACTTCATAATGCAGCAGAATTTATTTTTGTGCCTTTATATTGTTAGCATAAAATTCACTCAACTCTTGATTTGCACTTTCACAGTTTACTTTTTACTAACCACATTTGATTTGCCATAGCGTCCCGTCAGCGTGGCACATTGATATTCTCAAGGTCGTTGCGTTCCCACATATAGGGGCAAAAGTTCTTCATGCTCAAGCAATGAAAAGCCAAGACAAACACATTTCAAATATTCTAAAAAAGAGTTTGCATTAAATCTTTGAAAGGATTACGCTATTTAGCATCCGTTTGCATTCTTTTAGCTCATACAACAATAAAACGCTGCACATCTATGCTAGGAATAATTTGCCCAAAACCATTAGTATTATATTACGAAAGTAAATTTTTAATGCTAAATTTTTTGCTCACTTTAGAATTCGAAACATAGCTGTTAATTTTATTGCTAGTGCCTAAGTCGCTTCACTTTTGTTCTAACAAGCAGTAGATACAAGTCCAGCCCCATGAATGGGCGTTGAAAGTTATTTCTGATTTGACAATCCTATCATTTACATGTACCAAATGTAAATCAAGCAGCTTTACTATGTTTAAAGCTCTAAATCAAAAACTAGATGGTGGTTTCACTCCTCTAAAAAAGGCAATTGAAAGGTTAGTAGATTCAAGTAGCACAAAGGATTCCAGGTACACTGACGGACGCCATTAAGAGCATCCAATGAGCCGACCTCCTACCACACCTCCCACCTCATCTGGCCACTTTGTTCACAATGTCATTCAACCCCATTCAGATGAATGTGGCGGCACTAGCCATCATATCAATTTAATGGCACCGCCTGCTGGCATTACAGCACGACGACATTTTCGTCCACCCTACGAACTGAAAGATGCTATGAGTCTGCTCTAGCTGCATTAAACCATTTCGCCCCCTCGGCTTCATGGTTTATATGCCCCTACACAATGCGGCCGGAAACATCTTGTCTTCTTTGCCTAAACACAACGACACTCCTCAAACACACCTACCCACAAGCTGCACACTCTGTATCTATTAAAGCCGTTTTCCAGGCTAAGTGGCAGCATTTCACCTTTCAATAACTTACGACACAACAGTGGGATCGAAGCAACAAATGGAGACCGTACTTTAAAATACGCTCCTCACCTGTGCCAACAACTAACTGCGGCCCAACAAAATAAAAAAAAAAAACACATCCATACCTGCTAAAGCCAAATGTGTCGCAACTGCCACCCGCTAATACAAATGGGCTGCAGTTGCGCAACAAAACCTCTCTGTCGCTACTTCATACATACATACCGCAGTTTCCTCACCTTTTCCCCTCCCAAAGACAAAGAGGGATATCATATTCGCCCAAAATACATACACGTGTATTTAACATGGCAGCCACACACGCCACAAAGGTACAACGATGAGGCAAATAAGTCGCCCATCACCAAAGCCCGTCATTCAACGGAACATCAATGCATTACATAGGCCACTTCGCCTTGTCCAGAACCGTCTCCCATCCTCTCCTCGGTAGGGGTACTGCATCGTCAGTCCTCTCGTTTCCCATGGTGTAGGCTAATTCTGTATGGGATGGAACAATGTGCTAACCATCACGCGTGTCTGCGATCAGTGGAGGAAATGCTGGCCTAAAGCGAAAAGTCAAACTCCTGTCAACGGTGCATCAGCACGACAGCTATAGTGGTAGAATAATTAAGCTTTTATCAGGATGTCATATCGCAAGCATGCAAACACAGGCTCTACCGCTTGTCTCAGGAAGCGGGTATACAGTCAATACCATCAATTGGCAAATAACCGTTAAACACAGCACACACACACGCACACACACAAATTCCTAAAATCGCACTTTCTCATGTAAAATAAGCCGCATAGGCAAGAATATGCAGAAGCAAGTGGAACATGAAGTTGTTGGCCATTTTCTGCTTACATATGAAGGCCTCGTAGCATAGCCACACTTCCAACTACTCCACACCTACTTTATGTCTGCCCCATCTCATACCATGGTGGTAAAGGCGACTAAGCCTGAACATCTTGGGTTAAAAAAAGAACAAGCAAAACTAATAAGTGCATGACGATAATTACATCTTATTCGACTTACCCAACATGTTTACCAAGTTGTCGGCCCACTTCTGTTTCGCTCTCGCGAGGCACTCTTACACCGCACTCAGTCGTTCATAAGTCCACGGTGAATGATTAGCCAACACTAAGCAAAGGAACCTGCAACAAGATCGATAGGTGGAATCGCAACACCGCAGCTGTTCACGACGATGAGTTCAAAGGTGCCTAGTGCTTCTGAAGTGATATCCTATGAGTCGGCTTCTACATCCATATTCTCCCTTGCCATTGCCATCGACGGTAGCAATGAATGCTGTTGGCAGCCTGATGAGCCTGTGATGGAATTAAAAAGGATCCCATGGCCGGTGTTTAAGGTGGTGGTGGCAGAGGGGTGAGTGTTAATCAGTAAGACCGTTCAACATCAACAGTCACCATCCCTGAGAGGCTAGCAAAGTCAACCCAGAAATACTGTACTGCTCACTAGTGACTTCAGCTTATCATAAGAGATTCCAAAGGAAGAAATCACTCTCATCTTACTTTGGGCTTACAACAACTTTAGCACCAAGTAAAGCCAAATGCTTGACAGATTTTCAACACTTTAATTACACATGAGGTCCCAGTCGCCACAGAACCCTCCTTTATGAAACAACCCACCACATAACAGGCCACCGGGACAACTTAAATCAATCCCTCCCACAAGTGTTCAGCATTACGAACAAACGTGAAAGTGTTGTCCATAGACATCGAAAACTTGACCATTTCCTCTCCGTGAATCTCATTCAATAAAAGCTTCATGCAAACGTATATGCATTCCGAACTATACACATAGGTGTACGCGACTGCCAATAGATACGTTTCATGAATTAAAAAATGATGACCTGGAAAATAACACAAAAAAGCATCGCTGTACACAGAGAAAAAAACTAAATAGCAAAATAAGGAAGGCAAGACCTGCATAATAATGCAAACACTCCCAAGCAAGCAATCGCAGGCCTCCAAGTAACCATTCTTCTGCTTCTGGATCTGCCCCAAACACCAACTCATGTCAAAGCTGAACACGCGACTCAGTGATTAATTAGGCCCTACACAACATGTTTCGCAAAAATACCACCAACATAAAACCAGAGTCACAAAGGCAGCAAGCAATAGAATTGCAGAGAGTGTCATGCCCTTGATATCAGTTCAAGCCGACACGAACACTATAGTAATGAAAACGACCCACATTTCACCAAGCACGAAAAGACTCACCAACAAACAATGAAAACGTGACTAAAGTCGAAAAGCTACAGTCCATTTCAATTCGCAAAGTGCGCAAAGGGATAACAAAGGCCTGATACATATTAAGTGTCATTAGGTGATACCTCATTCTCAGCAAATGATACTTCACCTGAAACACTCATTTCTGCAAAGGTAAAGGTTAAATGCATCGTTCACATCAAGGTTGGGCAATCACATACCGGTATCCGCCAAAATCCACGCAAACAAGGCCCGAGCATATAAAATCACAAAAAACCCACATGAAGACAAAACTCAGACTACCCGCGCTAAGGATGTGCATAAACAAACACAAACGCGTTTAGTATCATCTTTAAATGCTATAAGTAATTTGGTTTAACTAACATTTTATTAGACATTTGACAAAACAACTGCAGCATGGAAATTTAGTTGTTGCAACAGATATTCATGAATGCATTAATGTTATTTTAAGAAAGTGTTAATAAATAATTTTACAAAGGAGCAGCATTCAAAATGCAAATTAAGATAGCAAAAGTACATTTGAAGCACTATCCCGGCTCATACAACATGGCCACCGAAGTCGTGAATGCGGCAGTCAGAACAAGTAAAGCATTACAGCCATTAAATAGTTCTTTTCCTTGTATTGTGAGGGGTTTCACACTGTTAAATCCAGGCTATTAGCAATGAGTCCACTAAGTAATTTTCAGCTTCTTTAGAACAAAGGTGCCCCTAACAAACTCGGTTTTAAGTTAACTTAAGGGTAATCACGGGCTAGGAATTGTTTTCTTTTCCGAGTGCTCACCCACGTGTAGGGGAGAGCAGGATGGGACGGGAATGGAATATAGCAAGCAGTAGGGCCTATGACGATGTTTTGATGGTTGCGTCAACATTGGAAAGAGGTATGGTGATGAGAGGTGGGCTTAGTGCTTGATTAAGTGATTTGCAGTGCTCCTGCAAGAAGGCCTCAATGAGGTGGACGTGTCGATGTAGATGGCTTGCTGAGAGTTAGCTGTGGACGGGTGAGAAGAGAACAGCAGCAGTCTTCTCCAAGGTATCAGTTTGTAGCATGCTTCCCTCATTCTTTCATTCATTCATTCCCTTCACCCACTCATGTTCTTCTCTTCCAGTTGTCTCATTCACATGGCACCTCCACATCCTTCTACTCACTCTTGCGCATCAAATTATTCCACCCACCTACCTACCTACCCACCTACCTACCCACCTACCTGCCTATCCTATTTTCGCCCATTTATGTGAACGCACATCATAATAGACCACCGCTGTCGCCGCCACCGACATGGCTACTGGATGTACACACAGTTATCCAACGCGTCATGCCAATCCCTTGTGCTGTGGCAACCTACCCCACCACTTGATGAGATTGACATGACGTGCATGCGCGTGTAAGATAAGGAATGAAATGACCACTCTCCGCCCACCCAAATCCCCATCGTATTTCTGAGTGCCAGAGCACCACTGAGTGCCACCTCTGCAGCCCCTACACCCGGACAGGCATTAAGGCAAACCAGCTAACAACTAAAAGCCAGTTTATCGACACATCCAGTGGTCAGCAATTCGCCTTCTAGTGTGGTGGCCCACAAGAGAGTCGTTATCTCGTTCATGGGTGCACATCCTATGGAGAGGCTAAGGATGCACCTACTCCTTGCTACCCACCAACTTCTCCCTCTTCCTCGGCAGCAGCTCCGCCTGGATGTTGGGCAGCACACCAACAGCAGTTGGTGCACTCGATCCAAGGGAAACTGTAGACCCGCTCGCGCTGACCTCGTCTTCACTTCGGCCTATGACTTGCCTCCTTTGCCTCTTCCGCTCATTTTTCTCTCGCCCTCGACCAAACGATTGAGACGTGGATCTGCCACGTGACGCACTGTCTCCCCTGAGACTATCACACTGCGACACACTTCTTATTGGTTGCACAACACACCCAACCACTTCACGCGTCCCACTAACTTTCCGTCATCAACACCTCCTGCCTTTGACCACTTCATTCATCATGCTGCTTCCCAACGACACCTGCATCTGATATGACCGGATCTCGCGTAGCCGAAGTTATAGGACATTCGTCTTTTATTTAAGCTGAGAGAACTAATTTCACCCCATCAGAGCCGCGCATTGCAGATGCCGTATATGCTGAACCATCAAATTCGACAATTCCGTGCCACTTCTCCCTCCTCAATTCACTCATCCCTCCACCAGTACACCAGCATTCTGCCTTAATCCTTTAAATCAGCTAGTAATGTTGTTTATAACTACACCACTCTTCACCTTATATCATACAGTAGGTTTAGGTGCCAACGCGATTAATGCCATTGAGTAGAAATAAAATTGATGAATAATAACAACTTAACTAAGCGCAGCAGTGGAAGCGGTACGTGTGTGTTAAACAGATGAAAATGCATCCAAACATGAGTTGTTTAAACCCATGTAGACAACTCGTTGATTGGCTGATAAAAGGCGTGATCTGTACACGGATACATAAATAGCATAGAGCGTCGGCACAGTCTACCGCGCTGTGGTGGCGTGAGACGCGCCTCTGGTCGTCAACCGCGGCGCAGTCATGTACACAGGGCACGCGATGCTCAACACCATCATCGCTGCAGGTGTGACTCATGCCTTCAAGCACCGAGGTCTTACCTTCCAAAGCTTCCGTGGATGGGTTGCGGCATACCCGATAGGTGGACGGATAGAGACGTCGCGGCTCTTGTGTGAACGCTTCAACGGCCCTGTTTAGGGCCACCTTCAACAACGCACTGCAGATTGTGTTAATTGTTTTCTGTTCTTTATGCTAGGGAACCAAGGCGGTGTAGGCGGGTTGTGTGGAGTGGTTAAGGAAGAGTTAGGAGTAGAGTAGTGGGGCTTGGTTGTGCGTGTGTTGGATGCGTGAGTGGGTAAATAGATGGGCTGGTGCACGTCATTCGTCAACAAACTTAGCGCGTCGCTGTTGCTCTTTACCTCTACCTAAATCGCGTTAATATGATATTTGGACGCGGTTGCGTCTTCTCTCCTGCTTCTGTGTCTACCTGTTGGGCTTCCGGCCGTCACAGCGCACCTATGGAGTGGGGGTAGAGGTTTAGCGACAGGTGCCTGAGTGACGAGGCGTGCGAATTTGCGGATGGCTATTAACGAGTGGGGAGGAGGGCGCAACTGAGGTTGGTGTTGGTGCCAGCAGATAGATGGAAGCATGACAGCGCAAAAGTGAAAGCAAACAACTTTGTGGTGGATCAGTGACAAGACAAGAGCATGGATCATGTTAGTGGTTCAGATTGTAAAAGTAGAACCTCTCCATCCCGCTTCGCTCCGTTTATTCCACTCTATATTAGATTTCACTACGCTAAGCTAAAGCGAATTAGCCTAAGCCATTGCGCTAGATTACTTCATTTCACACTCCTCTTTGCACCATTATACTTGGAAGTTGGAGTAGTCATTGTAGGCCTTCCTAGAGGAAGAAATTTTGGAGCCTATTTCAAAAAATTAGTCCTAGGGGAGGCTGTTGCAAAATACCTATCCTAGTCTACTTCAACAGGGAATCAATAGGCACCAACGCTAACCATTTTTATGCGGAAATTGAGTGCCTTATTGGTGGGGTATGCCAATGAACATGGCAGTCCAGCAGACGAGACATGTATCCCAGCATTTACGTACTCCAGAGACACCACGATGCAACATATGGTGCGCATGACCAATACGGAACTACAGATCAGCCTGTAACGAACTCGTCCTTTGGTCCATGATCTGCCTATTTTGTCTCTTTCGCCTATTATTTCCCCTCCACCTTTCATTGTCAACACAACCGAACATCCTATAGAAGCGTAAATCTGACATGTGTCGCATACTGCTTCCACTCTCGTGGCCTCATCTCATTATACTAACACGCAATTTTCATTGGCTGCACAGAGCTTCAACCAAGTTACACATCTCATTGGCTCACCACCTTCAAATATTCCTGCCATTGGCTTTTTCATTCAACCTGCTGCATCTTACCTGACCTCACCTCACCTAATCGAAGGCATAGGCACAATCATCTCTGATTTTAGCTAAGCCGAGCCAACCAATCGTCACATTAACCGTTCCATTGAACCATTCCATGCTTCTCCACATTCAGTCAAACGCTTACACGTGCACACGCGCATGCATCCGCAATCTGGTGGATGGTGGATGGGCAGCCTCCGTGGACTTGTGCGAACATGTATGTAATGCAACTAACAACCATGACAAGAATGTCGCTTATGATTTGATGTCACATTATTATGATATCACCTTATATTTTTAACTGTTAGTCATTTGGCCTTACAATTAGCGGGTTATCTCTTCATGCCTAGCTAAAAACTGTGTTTAAGTACATCTGCGTTAACTGCTAATAAACAAAGAAGTGCTGATGAACTACCAAATGGGTGTATACAAAGGCTAAAATGCAAGACGGTGCCTTGGATATTGAAATGGGCAGAGCCCATTTTCTGCCTTCTCTTTTCTTCTCTAGTCGTAGTCCTTGTGACTCTGATCCATACAAGCTGAAGTGCTGAAATGACCAGTGTTTGATCAAGGTAAGGGGAAAGGCTTCTGGGTGGAGAGATACCAAGCGCCACAGGAAAGTGTCGCAAGGCAACATTCAGGGTGTCAAATAACTATCTGAAGGCTAAATAACCGAAGGATTCGTGGTATTCTCAAGGTCCTTCTGGACAAGGACGTTTGCGACGTCGTGACACGATGGGCACGCGAAGCGCAAGGTCGTCACTGCCATGGACGTGATCCACTCCATCATCCACCAAGGTCACATGCTCTATGGCTTCGGTGGCTTGGTTAGCTCGTTGATGACAGGCGGATTGATGAAGAGATTACGGCACATGTTGCGTGGACGCTTAAGTGACTCTTTCCGAGATCGACTTCAACACCACAATGCACACAGCATTCACATCCGATTGTTTCACTGACGAGACACAGAAGGTGAATTGGTACTTTCGATTTGTTTCAAAATCGTATATTAATCATGCTACCAAAGTTAACGCAGCAATCAAATAAATAAGGTGTGACAAAAGGCAATGCAATGATTGAACAGAGAGAGGTAAGTGTAAAAAGGGGAAAGATAAGCAGGTGAGACCGGATTTTACCAGTATCAAAAGGTGCTAACGTAGATTGATTGCGCGACAGAGGTGTCGGTGTGTAAACAAATCACCCCTCGTGTGAGGGACCAGATTGCCCTCACCGTGGTGTTAACTCATTAGTTTTATTCCTTCGTCAAATTCAGCGGTCACCTAATCGCTACACCTGTCTGCATCTCCCTTGTCCAACAGCAATAAGTGCAGTAGACTAACGCGGAAACTAAAAAGCTTCTCTTTGGAGTAAAAACCTACTTCAAAAACGACACCAATATTGTCGCCTCTTTCACTACTAATAGCCACTACTAGTAGATCCTGAGTTCTTTGATGCAGCAGCTGATCGAGAGTAAGCCGCCCCTTCAAACGTGCATACTTGAAGAAAGTGGTATTCTGCGTTGCATGTGAAACATTCGAACTCGTCCACTAGCACATGCTCCACGGAATCCTTCTTTTAGCTACTTACTAACCCATCAGTAGCAGAACGGCCAAGTGGACGTAGGGACTGATCCACCACAGGGCAAAACCAGCCTGGTAAAAGAGGTTGAGAGGAATGTATGAGTTCTCGAATGTAAGTATTGTCAGAAGTGAATATGTACAAAGAAATTCCAATCGAATGTCAGAACCCAATATAGACATAATCACAAATCTCTGGATCCAAGTCGACAACATCCACAACAAACGCATAAGCTCTCAACTCTCCCTTCCTTCATCCACAAGACTCGAAAGATGTTTAATAAGGCCCCTATTCAGAATGGCATAAACGGGTTTGCTCAATGTGTTGTTTGAGTGAGAGTGACGCCAAGTTCCAAAATATGCA